>JBAMBS010000937.1:55000-272500 GCA_037044455.1 Zygothrica quintamaculata | reverse complement strand
TTGCAAGTGGTGTGGCAAGTGGTGTGGCAGGTGGTGCTAGTGGTGGTGGTGGTGGTGCTGCAGGTGCGCAACAACATCAAGCATATCAGCATACGCATCAGCATCAGCATCAGCATCAAACATCAATTATACAGCAACAACAATCAGTGACATCCTACGAGTCCCTAAAAAAGACAAAATCACAAGGTGGGAGAGCACAACAGAGCACTGTTAATAGCCACCACAAAAGTACATCAAAAGTACATCAAAAGTACATCAATAGTACATCAATAGTACATCAATAGTACATCAATCGTACATCAAAAAAAAAAAAAAATCAAATCCAAAAAAAAAGCAAACAAAAAGCAAAAGAAAAAGTAACAAAAATTATGCAAAATTTAAAGCAAAAAAAAAATTCTAAAAACAAATATAAAAAAATAGAAAAAAATTTTGAGAAAATTTTCGAAAAAAAATATTTAAAGCAAATTTAATGAAAATTTTGTGAAAAATGTTGAGAAAATTTTTTACATCTACAACAGCAACAACTGCAAACAGCAACAACAACAACAATTGCACCACAAGAACAACAAGCATTTCTCTCTCTCGCTCTCTATACTATCTACTACTACTATTATCTCTCTCTCTCTCTCTCTTTTAACCTGTTTGTCTCTCTCTCTCTATCTCTCTCTCTCTCTCTTTGTGTCTGATCTGTATCAAGCAATTTATTGTATTTGTATTTGTGTGCAAGAAATATATATAGAAACACACGCACAACCAACACACACACACACACACGCTCACGCACGCATACACTCACACAACTGCTCACATTTGGCACACACACACACACACACACACACACAAAACAGGTGACAGAAGGACACACACATCAGCACGTTGCTTGTGGTTTGTCTACATACTCTCTCTCTCTTTTCTTTGTCTTCTTCTTATGTGTTTGACCTTTTGCTCCAATAGAAGCAGCGGCTTTTGTCTTCATTTCTTTTCACATTTTCTTTATTTCGTTGTCTTTCTCTTTTGGTTTTTTGTTTTGAGTTTGTTGTTTCGCTCTTTGTCTCTCTCTCTCTCTCTTTTTCTATCTTTCTCTCTGTGTGCAGTTCGGCAACAGCAGTTAGCTGTGTGTGTGTGTGTGTGTCTGTATGTGTGTGGGGCTTGATAACTGTGCCGTTCCTGTGGGTGGGTCAGGGCTGGGCAGGGCAGGGCAGGGATGGGCAAGGGCTGTTCTTTAACAACAAAATATTTGCCTACTTTTTTGTGCTATTTGTCAAACTCTTTCGCTCGCTCGCTCGCTCGTCTCTTTCTCTTACTCTGCTTGGATCTTACAAATTCTTTTCTTTCTCTCTCTCTCTCTATCTCTTTATCTATCTATAACTGCTTCTCTCTCTCTCTCTTTATATATATATATATATATTAATGTTATTGCTCTCTGTCTCTCTCAATAAAATAAACACTTATTTATCGCTCGCTCGCTCGTTCGTTCGCTCGCTCGCTCGCTCTCGGTATTTGTGCACGCTTCAAATAAAAATAAATAAAACTTAAAAGCAACAACAACAAATGCAACTGCAACTGCAACTACAACAACAACAACAACAACAACAATAGCAACAACAACAACAACAAATAATAATTATTATTATAACTGCAACAATCAGCTCGACTTGTCTCTGCATTGGCAAAAAAAAAAAAAAATGTTTTTGCATAGTTCACACATACACCCACATCCACACACACACGCACACCTATATGTAATCAACATAAATTGTATACAAATGTATTGGCACAATGCCTGTCGCACACACACATACATACACACACACACACACACACATGTATACTCACACACACACACAAGGTCCTTCTGCAATTGGCCCATTAAATCAGCTAAGCAAAACCTTTAATAAAATTGCATGCCGATGTGCGGCTAACAACTAACACACACACACACAAACACACACACACATACACAAACATTCATGCACACACACACACACGCACACATGCACACATACATACATATATACATTTGATACGAGAACTAAAAGAATAAGAAAGAAAAACAATTCGCAGGCTACAGAAATTCGTGCAGCAAATTTAAAAAAAAAACAAAAAATTCTCAAATTAAATTAATTTTTAAGCAAAAGTTATGCCTACTACCGCCCGCCGCTTTTACTCTCTCTCTTTCTCTCTCTTTCTGTCGCTTTCCTGCTCTCTCTCTCTTTCTTTCTCTCTCTTTCTCTCTGTATTTTTTCAACTATCTTTCTAAATTATATGTAAATCAAATCTAATACCTTTTGCTACACTCTCTCTTCTCTCTCTCTCTCTCTCTCTCTCTCTCTCTTCTCTCTCTTTTCTCTCTCTTCTCACTCTTTGTCTTTCTCTCTCTTATCTCCGTCTTCCCTCCTATCTCTCTCTCTCTCTCTCTCTCTCTCTCTCTCTGTATCTATCTGTTATTATCATATTTTTATATATATTACAAATACAATCTGCCTTGCAGATAAATTGGATGGAACCTTCTCAAGATCCAGATCGTCATCAATGTCCAGCATTGATATGTCTTCCTCTGAATCTGTTACCTGTTTAGCTTTTATCGAGAGTTATGCAAAACGCAATGGTAAGTTATCGATATGAAAATGATGTTAACAATCGCAGCAATACATTATTACATTCCTTATTTATGCTTATAGCATATTTACCTATATATATATATATATAACATTACATTAACATAATGTTAGCTTTTTGTTAGCTGGATGTTCGGGTCATAAATTATAGGAACTTGCAATAAATTTACTGTTTATACTTTATTGTATGCACATACACATCAAAAGCTATGCTCTAGCTGAACAAAACGATAAATTATTATCGATAGTTGCACTTAAAAGCATACAAATTTCAAAAAAAAACAATGCTATACATTTATAGTTTAAGTTATTCTTTAGTTTAGTTATACTTTGGTGCTAAGAGAAGCTCTAAATTAGTTATATATATATATCGATAGTCGATACATATCGATAAACATTTATCGATATTTGCATATACAAATATTTATGCTATAGAAACTTGCAATACATTTTAGTAAATGCTTTATATATCGATCAATGACTATCGATAACTGTACCTAAAACAAACATAGTATAGGGAAACACATCTTATACATTATACATCTGTTAATAAGTTTCTCTAACGGTTTTAGCGTTTATCGATATTTATATTTTATTGACTTATTTTAGATATTTTAACGCTCGTTCCTACTTTGTGGATTGGAACTAGTTTCGGTTCAATATTGACATTGTTTATAACAATGCCGGAGCGCGATGTGCGCAAATCTCAGCCAGTTTTGGTAACAATAAATGGTAATATCGAAATGCAGTGTACATATATATAGATATATCGATTTATTAAATATATATTATGATTATTATATTAAAGGTGGTCCGGTGGTACGTCTCAAAGGCTCCATAACTTCCATGTCTTTTTTAGACTCATACGGTTCGCTAATACCCTATACATTTGAGACTTGGCGCGATGAGAACAGGGATAAAAAAGATCGTAAATATAATATTTATACTTAATGTAATCGATGAATATTAATCGATATTGTATCTCTTATCCTGTTTTCAGGTACACCCACTAAGAGCAGCAGCCGCACCAGTCCCACATTTACACCAACTGCCAATACAATATCAAATACATCGGTTGCTGGTGTTGCTGGTAGCATGGGTGCTGGTGGTAGCGTTGGTATGGCTGGTACTGGTAGTGGTGGTAGTGGTGCACCAGGTGGCAGTGGTAGCGCTGGGGGCAGTGGCACCGGTGCTAGTGGCGGTGGTATTAGCAGTAGCAGCGCCAGCAGCAGCGGTATCAGTGGCAGCGTTAGCACTGGCCTGGAAACACTCACCGATAGACAATATATCGTAATCGCTAGCGAAAAGCAAACAAAAGTCTTCGATGTGGCAAATCAATGCTGCATTAATCGCATACAATTATCGGAAATGGATTTTGCAGTCAAGGCAGAAACTATCACGATGAAAGGTAAATAAAAATTGTTATAAATAAAGTAATCGATATTATATCGATAACATATATGTGTTATCGATAGTTCGATAACGAATAATTCGCATATAAACCTCTATTAAAAACATATTTAGGTATAATTGATTGTGTTTATATCGTTGCTAGCGATATGCTGTCGATTACTTTATATAACTTTAACTGCGCTTCAGTTATGCACTCTTAGTTGCACTATCGATTACTTTGGTCACTGTTAGATAACTTAAAATAACAATTTTTTTCTGCTATCTTTATCGATACTCTTACAGATGGCTCTTGCTTAGCAACCTATCTTTCGAACGGCCATTTAATGGTACATAGTCTTCCTAGTCTAAAGCTGTTATTGGATACTGATTTCTTACCGCTTATGGAGTTAAGGTATACCTATATAAAAATATACATTCAATATACGATATATTATATATTTATATTATGATTTTCCTTTAGTTTTCAAACCAAATGTAAACAGGGAATTGTGGATCCAATGCTTTCCATATGGGGTCAACAGATCATTGTTCATGAAGATACAACTCAGTAAGTAAAAATATATATGTATATATATAAAATATAGATAACATTTGAATTAATCGATATATCTTTATATATACTTTATTTTCTTTTATGTTTAGAATATCAAAAATATTTTGCTTTAGTCATAAAGGTCATGGATTGTACATGGCATCGCCCACCGAAATTCAAAAATTCACGATATCATCGGAATTTTGGTAAGCTAATGCGATATATATCGCATATAATTTGATTTGATTTAATTTTTTATTTTTTGTGTATTATAGTCAATTTATTTTGGAGATGATGGGTGAGTTATATACGTTTCACGAAATGCCCGAACAGCCGAAAGAGGGTTTCTTTAAGGGTCTATTTGGCGGTGGCGCCAAACTTCTGGATCGCGAAGAGTTATGTAAGTTATATATCCATATAATATATATTATATATGTACAGTAATATATTTTTTCTTTAATTCATATATATATAGTTGGTGAACAAAGTGGGAAAGCAAATCGTTCCGTTGCACGGCATATACCTGGTCCAAATTTGGATCAACTTGGTCAACGTGCTTCCACAGCCGCATCAGAAATTAGTCGTGCGCATCAATTGGCCATGGAGCGTGGTGAGAAATTAAATATATTGGAGGAGCGCGCTGAGCGTATGGCCAATACAGCTCAAGATTTCAGCGGTACAGCGCATCAATTAATGCTTAAATATAAAGACAAAAAGTGGTATCAGTTGTAAAATATCTATTTTAGGAGCCAATTCTACCACAGTTATTGTAATATTGCTTTTATAACACTTTCTACTACATTACGAGTAAAGTACACTTATTTAATTTCTGTTCTCAAGTCGTCACGTTATTTACAAAAACCAAAAAAAAAAAAAAAAAAAAAACAACCAAAAAAAAAACAAACAAAACAAAAAAAAAAAACTGTTTTTAATAAAAATATATAGACCAGCCCAATGCGTATTTAATGACTCAAAACAAGAACATAAAAAAAAAATTATAATAATTAAGATGTGCTTCAGATCTGTCAGATTCACAGATCTGTCATTAGGGAGATATTTATGACTGAAGGGGTTAGTCATAGACACAACGAGAGAGATAGGGATACCCATAGGAATACCTATACAGAGACTCATAGAAATACCCATAAATAAAAGTACCCATAGCAAATACCCAAACCCCATTCATTGTGTTAACCTTATCAGCTTGTTTACTCCTCTACCAAATTCAAATTACAGGGTAGCTTTCCGTGCAGCATTCATACATCAATCGCACTGTTTACACTCTAATCAGAACAACTGTTTTGTGTTACGAAGCAGATGTCATATAATCTATCTTACACCAACTGCGCATATAACGTGTAGACGGGGAGGGATGTTAGCGAACGCAAAAAAAATATGTGTTTTATACATATATTAATCAAATTATGACTATAGACTATAAAATGTTGCTGTATTTGTTTGTTTGTTTGTTTTTTTATTAGGCGCAGCTGATTTTAAATTTATGACTCACCCGCGGAACAAATCTGTCAATCGATAGCATATTGTATTTACCAGCACTAAATACAGTTATCGTTGAAATTTTCAAATGATAATAAAGATAATAATTACAATTTGTGATTTATTAAATGTAAAAAAATTGATTTTTAAATTTATTTTACTTTATTTTGATAACTTTTGGTCAGTTGCTTTCTAGAAAAGCTCACTGCATATGCAAATGGTCGGCAATTTATGTACGCCAGAATGTATCAAAATTATCGCAAATAAATAAGAAGAAGTTCTTAATATTTTTCAATACACAGATATATGTGTTATTGTATAATTTATTTAATTATTACAATTTAGCTTTGCCATAGCAACAGCGTGCAGTGTTGGTTAATTGTACATAGTGTGAATATTTGCGAGTAGTATGGCAGCCATTTTCAATGCTGGTGTTGATTTGTATGCTCAACTATGTCGATATTACAGTTGATATCGAATCGATAGTCGTGCGTGTATCGCTGGCTGTCAGCACTAGCAAAAGCATTTTTGCTGGAGTCTAACCATTTTATTTTAGTTAATAAAAATACATATATTTTATATATTTCCTCTTTTTTTTCGTTGTGCGTGTACGAAAAGTGTTACAGAACATTATATACGATATTAAAAAAGTGTTTAAACGGGCTCGCTCGCTGTCAAAGAGACTCAGATTAGCTACGAAATTTAACACATATTTATACTCTTTTTTTTTTCTGTCGTTCGCTCGCTCGTTTTACTGCTGCCCCCCAATAAAAAAAAACCCCGCCCCCCTTCTTCCCAGAGACAATAGTAAAAAGCCAACCTTGAGAAACACCCAGCACAGCAGTTTCCAACAGTTTCACTGTGCTCGCTCTCATTTCGTGGTAAGATTTTTATTTTGTTAAATCTAAAAAGCAAAAACGTAAAAAAAATAACAAAAAATTGTGCTGCAAACGATATATAAAATATTTTTTTTGTAACAGAGTTCAACATGCGTTTCAATGCGGGCTGCTGTTTCACACACACACACACACACACACACACATACACACATACACAAATACACGCGTACATACACAGGCAAACATACGAAATACACACACACAAGCACACACAGTTTTTTCTTTTGTGTAAAAAAAAGCGATTAAAAAAAACGTAAGGTGCAGTAGTAGCAACTGTCTGCTTGCAGCTGTGTGTGCATGCGTGTATACGTGCAGTGTAGTATAAGTGTGAGTGCTTGTGTATGTACCAATGTTGCTGTTATGAATATATACATATTCATACATACATATATATGTGTATATATATAAATATATATATTTTCCAATGTGTTTGTGTGTGCAGTGAGTGTATTGTGAATTATTTGTGTGTATGTGTGTGAGTGTGTGTGTGTGTGTGTGTGTGCATTTGTAATGTGCATTCCAACGGGGTAAAAGAAGCAAAGTATGCTGCTAGCTGCCATTGTACCTGTCGGTTATTGTTGTAACTGTTAGTTGTGATAGTTAGTTGTTGCAGTTGTTTATCGTTTTATCATAAATGCGTCTGTTTTTATTGAAAAAATCGACAATATAAGAATATAAGTAATCGATCAACCGATTTATGTTGTATCTGTGTCTGTTTTTGTCTGTCTCTGCTGTGTCAACATTTACTTCCTGGGCCACCTGACACTGTGTGTGCGCGCCTATGTGTTTTTCTGTTAGTTGTAAATATATGCATATACACACACCTACCTACACATGCATATGTTAAAAAAGAGAGAAGCCCAATTACACATATACACATACATATAAACAGAGGCATACATAGAGCTAACTCAATATATCGACTATCGATTCAAATGTTAATTTCGTTATGAAAATGCGCAATATTCGCACAATACAGCACATAATTTTGGTAACGAAGAGCGTAACAAAGCATAAATGCAAAAGAAATGAAATGAAAAGAGAGTGCCAGAAACAATAAATAAATAACGTAAGAAACACAGTGAAAATCATAACAACAAAAAAATATAAGCTGAAAACAAAAAAAAAAAATAAAAAAAAAAAATCAACAACTGCAAACACAACGCAGAAAACGTAAAGAAAAGAGGCAAAACGAATACAAAAAATAATATGAAAAGAAATGAAATGAAACTAAAAAGAAAAATGAAGAATCAAATAGCATAAATGACATAGCAACAACAACAAATATGGCTAACGAATATGTACAAAAAGAAAGTGTTTTTATAAAAAAAAATTTTTTTTTTTGTGTTGCCTT
The DNA here is from genome assembly GCA_037044455.1 of Zygothrica quintamaculata. NCBI lineage: Eukaryota > Metazoa > Arthropoda > Insecta > Diptera > Drosophilidae > Zygothrica > Zygothrica quintamaculata. Next base: position 264,187 of record JBAMBS010000937.1, on the reverse strand, counting down.
TTGTTATTTGACTTTGCGTTTTGCGTTACTTTTTCTATCTGTTTTGACTTGGCGCCAATAAAAATAGGCAAATATAATTAAAAATTTATTATAAATTATATCATATATATATATGTGTATATATATATTATATATATATATATATATATATATATATATATATATATATACATATATTTATAATGTTTATGTATATATATGTTTAAATTATTATATGTTAATAATGTTTATTATCTGTTTTATTGCAGTTTATTACAGATCTCACCTAAGGGGATACAAGCTTCAAATACTATCCTTCTCCCTCTTCTTCCCTGTTGACGTAACGCGCGGCGTAGTCATTTAACCATCATGGATAAAATGCGGCTAATGAAGGATCGCCCCGAAATAATTGTCGGTGGCAAATATCGGGTTATACGCAAGATCGGTAAATATCAAGCAAATACAAAATACATACAATACATAAAGAGCGAAAGAGAGAGAGAGAGAGAAGTACAGAGGCACAAAAAAAAAGAGGACTAAACTTTAAGGGAACTTTGGTAACAACTTTAACTAGTTCCAGTTCAATGCTTCTTCTGCGTTTCAACAAGTTTCATTTAAGTACCATGATTCACTCAGTGAGTCACTTTGTTAATTGTTTTGTTAGCTATGAAAAGACTTGGCTATAAAACTGCCCTTGGATGACTCCCAAAAATAAGCATTAGAAAAACCAAAAAACCAAAAACCAAAAGAAAAAAAAAACAGTAACAGAACACAAACAGAAAGAAAAGGTCAAAAGAAAACGTGGCACAGCATTGTTGGTAGTTGCTTTTTAAAGAGATGAACCAGTTTTGGTTCATGAACAGAGCTTTAACTTTACTTTTCAATATGTTCCATGAACTAAGCCAAGAAAAATTAAGCTTAAAAGAGACTAAAGATAGCTTCAAATGTATCTGATTACTCAGCTGCTATAAAGACAAGAGATCTCCACATGTATATATATATAAGTATAAATATAAAAATATATATATATATATATATATGCTTTAGTTGCATTCAAAAATATATCAAATTGTCACTTAATATCACTTTAAGCTATGATATCTGCATAGGATAGGAATAAACATCCTAAAGCTAATGTCAATTGATTTGCCTTAGGTTTATATATACATATAGGCTAAGTTTTTTCAATACTTTTCCTAAGCGAGTTATGTTATGTTATGAGTTATAGCCCCAGTCTCAATCCCAATGCAGTTCCAATTTTCTAATCAATCATATTTTATATTAGAGCTGATCTCCCTCCCTTTAAACCGACTCTCTTCTTTTTCAATGAAATTAGCTATATTTTTTTATATAATTTTGTGTGTATGTTTTTTTTTTGTTTCTTGGCATCTTTTAGGCAGCGGCTCGTTTGGTGACATTTATCTGGGAATGAGCATTCAGAGCGGTGAGGAGGTTGCCATTAAAATGGAAAGCGCTAATGCACGTCATCCTCAATTGCTTTATGAAGCAAAATTATATCGTATATTGAACGGTGGCGTTGGTTTTCCACGTATACGTCATCATGGCAAAGAGAGAAACTTCAATACTTTGGTTATGGATCTATTGGGGCCATCGCTGGAGGATCTATTTAATTTTTGTACACGTCACTTCACTATAAAGACGGTACTTATGCTTGTCGATCAAATGATTGGACGTTTAGAGTATATACATCTTAAGTGCTTTATACATCGTGATATTAAGCCGGACAACTTCCTAATGGGCATTGGAAGGCATTGCAACAAGCTATTCTTAATTGATTTTGGTTTAGCTAAAAAGTTTCGCGATCCAACCACACGCCATCACATCCTGTATAGGGAGGATAAAAATTTGACGGGCACAGCGCGTTATGCATCGATTAATGCCCATTTGGGTATCGAACAATCGCGTCGCGACGATATGGAATCCCTTGGTTATGTTATGATGTATTTCAATCGTGGTGTACTACCCTGGCAGGGTATGAAGGCAAACACCAAACAGCAGAAATATGAAAAAATCTCCGAAAAGAAAATGTCCACACCCATTGAGGTGCTTTGCAAGGGTTCACCAGCCGAATTCTCTATGTACTTGAACTATTGTCGTAGCTTGCGTTTCGAGGAACAGCCCGACTATATGTACCTACGTCAATTGTTCCGGTAAGTTTTCAAATTTCTCCTATACAAATGATATATTATACTCCTTTCACAAGATTTCGTCCTTTGTATCTAATTCATATTAAGTTTCAGCTTCTCTTTGGCTCTACTCAACTTACGTATCATAAACTTAGGACAGAAGAACAAATGTTTTCGCTTAGGATGTTTCTCTACAGCAATTCTCACTTGCTTTTAAAACCTACTAGAGGAGAGATCCTCTCCTTTTTTTTACCCCTAAACTAAACTTACTTTAGTTGAACTTCTTCCCCTGAAACTACTTCTTTTCTATTCTTATTTGGCAGCTTTAACTTCGTTGAGTTTCATTTCCCTTTTTGGGTTTTCCGATTATATTTACATACAACTTCTACTAGGTTATGTTCTACTACTACTACTGCTTTCCACCTGGTAGAGTTACTTAGATTATTCCATAACTCAAAGCTTTTGTTTTGTGTCCTAAGCGGTTGGGAAAGAAAGGGATAAAGCATAAGATTTTTCCCTAGATATAAACTTACGTCTGCTTGAACGGGCCGGGCTTGTAGTGATCTTTTCATGGAGAGAACCCCGAAAACCCACCAGGGCTTTCCATATTTTTCCTTTCCTTTAACTCCCAAAGAGAGCTTCCCTTGCTTGAAAAAAGGGAATTCAGGTTGAAATTTGTCTTTTCCTTTGAGAATTTCCTAGAGATTTCAAAGAATACTTGTAGTTAATTAATTTTTTTTCTTTTCTTATTATCCTTTAGCATTTTGTTCCGAACGCTGAACCATCAATATGATTATATCTATGACTGGACAATGCTGAAGCAAAAAACCCATCAGGGTCAGGCGAATCCTGCACTGCTGCTGGAACAGTTGGAGCCTCGCAACGATCGCGATAAGGAGAAAGAGAAACCTAACCTTAAACCCCTCATCACAGAATAAATAACAAAAAAAACAAAAAAAAATAAAAAAAATACAGAAAGCAGAAAACAAAAACAAAACAAAATAAAACAGAATAAAATAATAGAAGATGCAGCAGAAAGGAATGAAGAATGTAAAGCAGCAGTGCAGCAAAAGAAACAGCAAAACAAAAACAAAAAAACAAGAAGGAGGGAAGGGAAACCACAAGCAGAATGCAAGCAGATAAGCAAACGGAAAACATCAGCAGCTCTCAGAAAACAAAACAAAATAAATAACCACATATAAAGATTAACAATACAAAAATTTAAAATGCAAACAAAATAAAACAAAAACAAACACAAAAAAAAGCAAACAGAAATAGTAAAGGATTTGGTCACTCTTTAAGAAAAAAAGGATGCAAAATAGAAACGAAAACGAATAGCACAGCAATAAAAAAAACGAGTTAGAGAGAGCAAGGGAAAGCGAATGCTACAAATAGGAAAGAGATAGAATGAGAGCTTAAGAGAAAGAGAGAATAATGCAGTAGGAGGAAGAAAGGAAGGGGAGTTAGGATGTTTCTTAATATTAATTTAAATTCAATACTAAAAATTTAAGGAAAATTTAAGAAAAAAAAAAACGAGAAAAAAAAACAAAACAACAACAATATCTAAAAGGGAATCACCACACACACACACACACACACATCCACATATATATATAATTCATATATATACACACACACACACTCTCTCAAACACACCCATACATACACACACACATACACATACACTCACATACAATACAGCAAGCAACACTTAGCATAATATTAAAAAGAAGAAAATGAAAAACAAACAGAAAAAAATATTTAAAAATATAAAAACAAAATAATAATAATAAAGATAAAAATAAAAGTAATGATAATGATAATACAAATTTATGTATTCGTATATATATATATATATATATATATATATATATATATATATATATATGTGTGTGTGCATACAAAAGGAACAACAACACAAACGATGAAAAAGTAAAAAAAAAGAAAAACGCAATAATTTACAGAAGAAAATTAAAGAAAAAGGCCAAGCTTAATTAAGTAAAATGGTAAATAAGTTGAGGCAGAAACAAAATGTAGAAGTAAACAGAGAGTAACACTAACAAACCATACAGTTAGCGATAGAGATAGAGAGAGAAAGAAAAAAAGAGAGAGAAAAAAGCGAGCGTAAAAGATAAACAAAAAAAAAAAAAAACGTTTGTTTTGAGGAGCGCATAAAAAAAAAATATACAAAATTAAAAAAAAATGATTAAAAACACAACAAAAAAAAAACAATAAAAACATTTAAAAAGGAACAAAAAAAAATACAAAAAAAAAAACAAAACAAAACCGCAAAACTGCAAAGTAAATTTGCATAGTAAGCATTAATAATTATAAACATAACTTATATTTAATTTTTTGAATTACATCAATAAATATGTTGAAATTAAAATTCAATTTTCGTATTTACTTTTATGCCCTCCATGTAATGGTTCATCGATAACTTGTACAGTGCACTCTCGATAATGCTTACAACATGGTATAAAGTATTTTCCATTGTCGCCCCTAATTGGAACTCTAAGGGATTCTTTTTCAATTCAATACTGACTTCCTTCTTTTATCATTTTTCTTGAAATTTAAATTTAAAATATATATTTAAATATCTGAGAACCAAAAGATAATATTGCGTATAACTTTAAATAGTTTCAGTATCAAATTTCCTAAACATAACTCTGACAGTTAACTGGCTAACTTGAGGTTAGTTGTAGCTCACATTGCTATTGGGTAGCTTTTTTATTAAACTATTTATGATTCATGTATCTTAGAAAGATAGAAAGTTTGTATACCAAATTTCCTATCGATCACTCTTGAAACACATGAGTCTTTTGGGATTAATAAGATTTTATTTTTATAACTTACCTTATAAGATGTTAAGTTCTTACTATAGACTGTTCATAAACTAAATTTGCTTTAGGATACTTGTAGAGTTCCCGAGTTACTTGAGGTTTGTTGGATATAACATTGGATTTTCATTGAGAAATTTTTTTGTTTAGACTCTTTTTTTAAGAACACAAAACCTTGCGGCTACAACACTGACTGCAATTCAACATTGCACTCTGTTATGATCTGTGGAAGTAACAACAGATCCACTCGCCGTAACAGTGCTGTAGGCCTAGGATACACTCCTCCAACAGGTTGGTGCAATCTTTCATCAATGCGGCAAATATGAAGAGGCGTCATTGGCGTGATACGTCGGGGGACTTTGCTTTTACTCTGCTATATTTACTCTGCTCTGTATATATATATATATATTGCTAATGATACAGTTTTTTGGGAACCAATTCTATAATTATTTATATACTAAAAAGAAGAAAAAATAATAATAAAATAAAATAAATAAATCTAGTATTTATCTTATACTTACTACACGATTTACTGTGGCCAAAAAGTACCGTGAATAACCAACACTTGAATGAAGTGAAGGAATTAGTGCGCATTAATCGTTGGTTGAATGTTAAAGACCTTACTGATATATTGGGAATATCAGAAGGATGTGTGAAAGGCATTTTAAAAGACCTTTTGGGTCTACGAAAAGTTAAATTTTGTTAGAATTAAAAGTTGATTTAAAACTTGAGCAACAAAATATTGGCATAAGTTTCTGCAACAAAACTTAGCAACATAGTTTTGCAACAAAATATTTAAAATATATATATATATAGATATTTATACATTAATCAAAATACTTTTTGCTCTTTTCTACTTATTTTACCTCTGCACAATGTGAGTTCGCCACGCGAGATAGACGACTTACATTAAAATAACTGGAATGGCGGGTTTGAATAACGAATTTCACTTCTACCACCCACTCAGCCATCACTCTCCGCGTTAACTCCCCCAGACTAACATAATTTGCTCTTCCTGCCCCACCTCTACTCCGTTTGTAAACCATCTCACAGCTGCCCAAGCCAGATATGTTTCTGTAAGCATCTCTCGGAATGCACGTCTGTTCCTGACATGGCACTCAATATGTTATGTAGCCCCATGGTTATGGCTAAGCCAACGTGATTATGCTTATGATCCATGCGTGTGGAGCTGGTATAAAGCTAGTATTATGCATTCTCATCCTCTTCCCCAACCTACTGCTGCTTACTCACCTCACACAGGCGGCAACCCTTTTTGCCATGAAAATTATCAGAAAAAGAATTGATAACAATATATTTGTATATAAATTTCTTTAGTTTTTTCTTTTATTGCCTCGGTTGTTTCTTGTGTGAGAATTGAACACAAATAAATGCATATGCTGTGTTTAGTCCTGTTAATAATGTGTTTGGTGTTGGCTTTAAATTGGTACTTGTCAATTGTCAAACAAAATATGCCGCCAGTTGTACCATTTTATCTTTGGGTTGGCGACCGCGATTACGACCACCACGATTACTGCCACCAGCAGCACCACCCGCAGCACCGGAACCACCAGCAGCGCCACCACCGGCAGCACCAGAGCCACTATGGCCACCACGTGAAGCACCACCACGTGAGCCACGGCCACGTGAACCACCACCTCTCACTGGACGTGCTGCCACCGCTCGATGCTTTTCCACAAGATGTGAAAAATCAGTTGTACAAAAAATGCAACCACTTTTCTCATATTTGCCATCCTTAAACTTTGTTTTATCCGATTTATAAACCACATTAACAAGCTGTGCACCACAATCCGTACATTTGTTATCTAAGGAGCACATAATAGAATAAATAGAATAATTTTTATATATGAAATACTAATGCATTGTTTACCTTCGACTGTTATCTTGGTGGCACCCTTAAAACAATTGATAATAACATCACAACGATTACAGCCAATCTTCCATGCAGGTGATAATGTGCAGTCCAATACAAGGACACCCTGTTCACATTCAACACAGTTCGAAACACCCAAAACGTTAAGTGAATGCGGGCAGGTGAGATGCGTACAGGTATTGCAACCGCCAAATTTTGGCATATCCCTAAATGGTGGATGATTGTAACAATATGGGCAAAATGGATATGAGCGTCCTTTGGCGCCCGTCGAGAATGCCAATAGACCAAAATCATCCAGTGGACACTTGTATTCACGATATACCTTAATATTACCATTTGGCAGGCTATAGTTCTCATCACAGTTGGAACAATATAAACGTGCTGGTTTCGTCTACAAATTTATCGGAGAGAGGGAGAGGGGTAAATATATATTGAAATATAATATAATTAAATCTTACCTGTATATACTTCATATAACGTCGACATTTACCGCAACGTGAATGTGCCTTTCCAGACTCAGCTAACGGTGAAAAGGAAGACTCAAAGAGCATATCCATGCTGGCAATATTCTGTACAAAAAACATAAATTTAAGCTTAAAGATTTTGATGGCATGCCGGAGTACATCATTGAAATCAGCAGATCCCTTGGCAATCAATGTTAGCATACGTTCAACTTCGGAACGCATTGTGGGTAATACAAGTTCTGGATCAATCTTTTCATAACCATGTACAAGGACAATACCCAATGTTGTGGGTATCAATTTGCGTCCATTCTCAATTCTTACATAATTACGTTGGCATATGTTATTGATATGCACCGGTATGGAGGCATCTGTACCAATACCATGCTTTTCCATTAGTGTAATTAATTCAGCTTCAGTTAGATAATCTGGCGGACCAGTTTGGCCATCGGCAAGACGTACATCATTAATGGGCACTTGGGTACCTTCTACAAATGGTGGCATTATTTCATCCTTGCCAAAGGCCTGCCATGTCATGACTTTGGTAAAGCCAGCATCGATTAATACATTGGCACTGTACGAGAATGATTCCATGCCCACAACCAGTTTGGCAGTTGTCACCTTATACTTCAGATCCTTTGAGATTGTGCCCATAAAATGACGACAAATGAATTCATAGACACGCCAGGTGTCTCGATCGAAGTCATTACGTTGCGCCAGTTTCATGGGTGTTATCGGTGGATGATCACCAGCATCCTTACCCTTACGTGGTGTCTGAAAGTCACTAGCAATGGCACGCGCCTCATCACCAAATTCACCTGATGGCTGCAGTACACGTAGCACAGCATGCAGATCAAAATTCTCCGGATATTGATTGGTTTCCGTGCGTGGATAACTGACATATCCCTGAGTATAGAGCCGTTCTGCTATTTGCATAGCCTGAAAGGGTCCAATGCCCAATCCTGAGCTACAGATTCGCATTAACTCAACGGTATTCAATGCTTGTGGTCTACTCTTGAATGAATCCTTGCTAGTTACACTTTCCACACTGTCAGAAAATTTCGAGATGAGAATTTGTTCAATACATCATAAAGATGTGCACCACTTACGTAGCCTCCTTTTGCTGCTTGACTAGATTCAATAGCAAAACGGCAATGTCCTTTTTAAATAAACGTCCACGTGCCCACTCTAAGGGAACCTCTGGCGTACCGGCCGTTAACTGTATATACCAAAAATTTTCTGGCTTAAAATGTTGTATATCATCGTGACGTTTAACACAGAATCCCAATGTGGGCGTTTGGCAGGGTCCATAAGAGATTAGGGATGAATCAAGATCACCGTAGCGTCCTTGAAAAAATTTCGTTTGGAAACGCGTAAAGGCACAGCCAATACGTAAATCCAATTCTTGGCGTGCATCCACAGACTTTGCCTCATTTTCATTTGGATGACCCAATGTTTCCATAGCACCTTTAATATCCTTCTCCGTGATAGCTGAGAATTTAGCACGATATGTAACATGATGACTGAATACATTACGTATTACATTCTGCACAGCATCCATCACCTCAAAGCAGATATTTTCACCTTCTTTATCGCAATCTAGCCATAATACCAAATAATCACAACCGCGTGCCTCATGGGACAAAAATGTGCGCATCTGTTGTTTAGGATTGCATTCCTTTTTTTCGGTTGGACAACTAAATAGTTCAACAGGATCCACTTTGTCCCATGAGTTGTATTTACTAATAAAATCCAATGACATCACATGACCACAAACAGATGTCATACGAAAGTGTACGGTGCCTTCCTTTCGGAAGGTACCAGTCCATTCATGAGTCGAACAACCATTGTTAGCTAAATAAAGATAATAATAACATTAAATATAATCTCTTAACATGACTAATTGTACGTTTTGTTTAGGATTGGATCATGGATAGGGTGGAGTATTTGTTTGTTTATTTAAAAGCGGCATGCGTAGTGTTTCTAACCTCGTTTTGCGGTACAGCGACCATTTGATAATATTCCAGCTAATGAGGCAGCCAGAGATGGCTTCTCGGCAACCATCAATACGTTCTTCATTGTCCAAATATATTGATGATGACACCTTCTTTTCTTTTTGTGATATTTTTGTTATGGAGATGATTTCAGAGGCACACATAGATTAACCTACATATATAACAATACATGCATGTACAAGTGGAAGTGTGAGTTTATTTTTGTGTTGGTGTTCCTGTTTCTTTAAATATGTGTGTGTGTATTTGAGAATGTGGAAGCTGCTGCCGGTCTTTTTTTTCTAAGTTTGATTTGTTATGCTCATTTGGCGTATTTAAATGATTATCAACCGCAAAACGCTTTTTAATTTAGCGTTAAGTAAAATACATGTGTATAAATATTTTTATATATTAAGCTATATATAGTATTTTTAAAACTAATAAATGTTTATTACGAAAGGTATTTGCATTACAAAAAAAACCGAATACCAGTTAGAGATGTGCAAAAAACCGAAACACTGTATTGTAGGGATGCCTTTTACCTATCGACATCGTACGATAGATATTTGAGTAAACATAATTTCTCAATATGTACCTATAGTAGCTGCTATCGATATTAGTGACTAGTGTCGTTGTACCAGTGCTGCTCTAAATTATTCTACTCATCATTTTCGAGGATTATGGTTTTCTTTAACTTAATTAGGAATGAAATAATGATGTTGTAGTTATATTTATTTAATTACAATTTTAACTATAAGTTTTTATAGTAAATAACTGAAATAATTAAGAAATTTATCAAACAATTTAAATTACGCGCCATGTATGGGAACACTCTCATAGAAACAGCCACCTTGTACGGTCTCTCCCACACATGCACTATTACAGACATAAGCACATATACACGAAACGCATGCATACATACACTTGCTCAGTGGGCTTGCAGATGCAAGTAGTACCGCAGCCACCGTTACTCAGTTGAGTTTTGGCCGTGAGCGTGTTCAGGTGCGCGTCATTGTCCCATTGTTGCCGCTATATTTTACTGTCTGTCGTTGTTTGTGCTTGGGCCGTCGACGTCGTTGTCGTCGTCGTTGCCGTCGTAGTTGTTGCCGCCGTTGTTACCGTGCGTTTACGTGTGTGCGTCTGCGTCTGAGTGTACGTTTTTAAAAATTTTTTTTTTTTTGTTGTTGGTGTCTTTCTTGGCGACGGTTAGCAAAAATCTTCATACGCAATACATATTTATAAATAATATACATATTATTATGTATATATATATATTTATATATAAACATATTCGTACATACATTGTACACAAGTATATATGTACATATTAAAAGTTTATATTAAAAACAAAGTTCTTTTTTTGACTATACATTAAGATACATACATTCATATACAGACATCACTACACACATACATAAATACATATAGACAACATAGACATCATCTGTATACTTTAGTGTTTTGGCTTTGGTTTTTAGCCAAGAAATGCTCAACAAAGCGTAGCCAGCATCAGCAGCAGCGGCAGCAAAGTAAAAGCAGAAATTGAGAGTTGTTTGAAGTGCGTTGCAACAAAAACCCCAAGTACAACAACAATAGTAACAACAATAATAGCAACAACACCTACGCAATACTCTGCACCGGCAGCAACCACAGCAGCAGCTTTTTTTTTTGTTTGTCGCTGCCGACGTTGAAGTTAGCGTCGCCGTTGCTTTACATGCCTTCGCTTTCTTTTGCATGCCCATGCTTACAACCTTTTCCTCCTTTGATCCACCCCCTTGCTCATACACTCCCGCACACTTCTTAATACTCTCTCACACACACACACCCAACACATACACACGCGTACATGTACATGAACATCGACGCACTCTGTTGTTGGCGCCGATTTGCAGTTGTCCGTTTTTTTTCCCCCCTTCGTTTTTTTCTTCTTCTTCTGTCAGTTTAATTTGAATATATTTTGAGCTACGTTTGAATGAAGATTTCTCCAACAATTTGTTTTGTGAATGAATTCAATAAGCATTCCAATAAGAAAAGAAAAACCCAAAAACGTTTTACGTTTTTACAAAACTTTTCCTAAACATCATAAAACAAAATAAGTTGGCAAAATTTGTTGTTAAAACTAGTTTTTTTTTGTTGCTAAAAAGAGTTATGTATATGTATATATAAATTATTGTCTAAGCATATATATTTAAAGTAGTCATTATTGTTTTTTTTGTTGTTGTTGTTGTTCTAGTTAATAATAGAACAATGGCAACACACAAATACAATAAATATACACAGCTAGGGATAAAGCTCTGCTTTTGGCTACCATTGACTTAAGCTGCGCTTTTGGTCTGCCGCTCTTTTCACTCTCTTTCTCTGTCTGTCGGTGGTTGCGCTCTCTCTCTTTTTGCCTGCAGCTCAGCAACAAAGTTGAAGGCCTTTTTGCATACGGTTATTAACAACAATCAACAGAAACAGCAACAAAATGGCCCTAGCTTAAGCTGCTTTGGCCCAAAAATATATAAGAAACTGGTTTTATATACGTTAAATTTTTTCCGTTTTTTTATTTTTTATCATTTAAATATGTATATACGTGTTTATATACAGCCATATATATATATTATGTATTATATATATTGAACAATTGTTAAGCTTTACTATATTTGACGTCATTTGCAATTGAGAAATTGCCAAATTTTATTTGTTTATTTATATATATATATATCATATATGTATTTGTATATACATATCTATATATATATATATATATATTGTTGTTACCAATGTTAACAATGGATCAACAAGTTTAGTTTAGTGTTACGTCTTTAACAACAACACAGCAGCAACAGAAACCACAATAAACAAGCTTAAATTTAACATACAAACACATATACACACATACAAAAATCGAAAGCTTGGCATCAGCAACAATCAGTCTTACAGCAACTAGCAGCAGTAACAACAATAACAGCAGCAGCAGCAGCAGCAGCAAAGGTAGAGAGCGCAAACGAGAGAGAAAAACACCGATCGACAGCAAAAGCTAAGCTTACGCTAAACATAACTCACACATGTACACTTACACACGCACACTTGCTTATACCTGTTTGGCTGGCGCACGCGTTCGCTCTTTTACGCTCTGTTATTGCAAAAGATTTAACGCGCGCTCACTCTCTCTTCTTGTTTCTTTTTCTTACTCCCTTACAGTATGACGTGAGAAAGTTCACAGCAAAATAGTATTAATAAAAATAAAAACAAAAGCCAATTTTAAAGCAATGCATTTAACAACAAAAACAAAAACTAAAAACGTATTGAGAATGTGGAAAATAAAAAAAAATTAGTCAAAGTGCATTTTGGTTAGGAAAATACAGAAAAAAAAGAAGAAAATAAAAAATTAATAATAAGTAAATATATATAAAATTAACAAAAAAATCCAAAAAAAAAAGAAAATAATCTGAAGAAGCAGCAACGATTGGCAATATAAAGAGAACAAAGAAACAAAAAATAGTAGAAGAAAGAGAAACGATAGCTAATCACAAAAACAACATAACGGCCACAAAATGTTGTACAAGCTAAGCAAAGCAACAACAAGAATTCGACTCAAAAGCCGACAGCAACATTTCCATTCAACAGCAACAAAAGCAACGGCAACAACAACAATAGCAACAAAAGCAGCTCAGCATCATCATCATCGTTGGCTATGGAGCTTTACACTTTTAGCTGCATTTTGCGCTCAGGTAAGAAGTCAAAGCTTTTTATTAATAAAAAATATATATATATATATACACTAGATAATATAAGCTATATTATTTACACTGATTTGTTTACAATTAACATATATATAATAGTTTATTATTGTATGTTACATATGAGATAAAAACAATGTATTTATGAGTAAACACACATACACTTATACAAACGTACACTCGCTTATCCATATACAACCATGTTGCAATGTGATCATTAACTTTCTTTTCAATGTTAATGCGCTTCGCAACATTTATAGCAATATTATTGCTGCAGCAATGTATCAGACACACACACACACACACAGCAACCAAGAACTAAAACGCATCACTTAAAAACGCAATTCCACTTGCTGTTGTAGCTGTTGCTCTCTCTCTCTCTCTCGCCTTGTCTGTCTGTCGATCTCCATCCCTCTCTTTCTTTCCTTCTTTCTTTATGTTGTATACTTAGTTCTTCTGCAAGTGTTGTTGTTGGGGTTGCTTCTGTTGTTGCCGGATTGTCTTGTATTGTTTTAAGTGGATCGCGCATTTCCCATGTTAATTAAATTCAATTTTTTTTTTTATTTTATCGTTTTGTGTTTTTGATTTTTGTCCACCTCCTTCTCTATTCTCCACTACCTTCGTTCACATGCTTCCCCTATATATGTGTGTGCTCTGTGCTCTTTGGTGCTGGCTGGCAGAACTTGTATTCTATACGGAGAGCATTAAGCTGCGGGTGTATTGGCTGCTGGCTGGTTATTGAAAGAAGTTTTAGGCAAGGGGCAAGAGGAGCAGTGTAGTTAGGGGATAAGTCAGCGTGCAGGTTTTGCTTTTTGTTTTGTTTTGTTTTTGTTGTTTTTGTTGTTCTGTTCTGTCAGAGACCTTGAGAGTTAGGCAAGCAAATTTTTCTTGAAATACTCTGCATTTTAAGGGCTAGAAAAAAGGGTATATAGATTCTCCATTGAAGCAATTAGTAGACTATTAGACAATTGTTGCTAATCTTTAATTACATTTATATACAAATATTGCTAAGCTCTAGAGCTTTTATATTATAAACATTATATGTATAAAGTTGCTATGCATTAGATACAATTTGATAGCAACATTATTAGCTCATGTTGCTATAGTTACACATTTCATGCGAACTATTCACAGAGTTTCGCATTCGTTTACATAGTAAAAACATTAAAACTTGTTTATTATATAGTTACGATTCTATTGCGCCCTTCGATACAGATATTATATAAATTAATAATAGACAGAGTTATAGTATAACGATTGTTTTAGATTGATAAATTTTAGGTTTATGTAAATTGTAATCGTGTTTGTTGTTTGCTTAATTGCAAAAAAAAAAAATGCTAAATTTCTCTAGATATAATTTACTGTTGCAACTATATTATTATTATAACTATCAGCTGGAATAATATTACATAAGATAATAACAAAACACATAGTAAATCTCTCGTAGATTTCTCTATTAAAAATGTCTGAAGTCATCTTAAAAATGCATTTGCTATTATTTAACAAAAAGCTGTTAACAAACGGTAAATTATATTAGACGTTCAAGTAAACAAAAATAATATTTTATTTTTTGTTGATTTTTGTCAGAATGTAAATGTAAAATTTATCAAATTTCCATTTAATTTACTGTTGTTGCTGGTCAAAGTTTTTGTGTGTCCAAAACAAATTTTAAACACACTTAAAGAATATAATAATATGAGAATTAAACATTTTTTTATAGTTTAGCAAAGTATAATTAAGAGTTAAAGTATAAAAAGTAAAAATTTACTGTAAAACTCATTAATTTTAGTATATTTATTTACTTATTATAATTTGCTATTAGCTTCCTAGCACTAGCAACTTTTGCATATAGGCAAATGTTGCTAAGCTTTAGGCACATTTTACTAAGAACATTTCATACTAAAGATTTACTGTATTCATTTTGTTATTATTAAAGCTAAAACTGGCTTAAAATGTCTAGTTTGTTTTTTGTAAATTAATTTTCAAAAGTTATTCATGAATAAATCATTAATTTATTCATTA
Organism: Zygothrica quintamaculata; assembly: GCA_037044455.1. Taxonomy (NCBI): domain Eukaryota; kingdom Metazoa; phylum Arthropoda; class Insecta; order Diptera; family Drosophilidae; genus Zygothrica; species Zygothrica quintamaculata. The sequence goes on along the minus strand of JBAMBS010000937.1, from coordinate 249,131 downwards.
ATTAAAGTATACAAAAGTTGATTTAAGAACATAAAACTTGTTTCATCATTTTCACATTAATTTATAATATATATATATATATATATATATATATATATATATGTACATATAACTATATATTTAAATATATTGAAAGATTAACCTTTTTAGTTAGTATGATATATATACGACTTGAAAATGGAATGTTTCAATTAGCAGAATGCAACACAATTTTTATATATATAGCAAAAGTCATAAAAGTAAATCAATTTTAAAGCCTGTTCCCAGTATTTAACAGCAAACCAATAAATAACTAAAAAAAAAAACTACAAAAATGTAGGTAAAATATATAAGAACATATATACAAATATTGTGAAAATGGTGAGAAAATAATAAAAAGGTTCGTCACGTACTCAGTGAATGAATTATGGGTTGAGATTTAAACCTTTAAATATTTACTAAATATATATATATATATACATATTGTACTTGAAACATTTATCGACTTTTTGGACTGTTTATTTGTTTCTGGCCAAACCCTGTAAATCAATCAATCATTCAGTCAATCAATGAACCAGTTCAATACACCTAAATTCAGTTTAGTTCGGTTACAACATAAAACACAAATTACAACAAAACAAACAACAACAAAAAAAAAAATTAAACAATAAACAATTCAAATTTCAGTTAAATTTCCGTTTCGATTTTTAAATTTTTTGTCGTTTTTTTTTTGTTTTTTTTTATTTAGATGAAACGTAATTATCTACGACATTTAGTCACATTCCAATCGTATAACCGTCATGGCCTAAAAGTCACGTTCAGACATATTATTTATATGTATACGATATATATATATATATCTATTATAAAAAGTGTTTTAGCTCTAGCTTAATTAACAGTATTAATACTGGTTAAAAGTGTACTTGAATCTGCATCATTGAACTTAAGCCACTTTTTCTTTGTCATCTCAATTTTTCTTTTGGCTTACAATTTCTATTTTCTTTCTCTTATTCCCCTCTCTCTCTCTCTCTCTTTTTCTCTATATAAATGAAATATCTTCTTAACACTTTCTTTATTAATCTACTTTTTGTCTTCTAGCAACAGAAGTTCCATTTGTTAAATGAAGCTTATGGATCTTCATGAGAAAAGTAACAGCAAAAGTAGGGAAAAATAGTTATATGTAGCTAAAGTGTGTTATAAAAAGAAAAACAAATTTAGATAAATACAGGCAATTTATAGGGAGATTTAGAGAAAATAATGCTAAATGTAGGGAAATTTAAAAACATCTAATAAACATTAATGTTAGTTATAGTATAAAAGAAAAGTAAAAGTATTATAAACAAATACAGGTAAATATTGGTTAATATTGGTAAATATAATACATTAATATAGGAAAAGTGTAGATATATATTGGTGAAATATATTACAACAAAATATGGGAAAATTATGTACATAATGGGAAATGTAGGGAAATGTAGGGAAATGTAGGGAAATATAGGGAAATATAGGGAAATACAGGGAAACGTAGGGACTATGATAATCAATAATATATAGATACATATGCTTACAGATGAAGTATACATAAATTTCAGTTAATTAAACGTACATATAGCAAGAGCAATGCTAAATACTGGTTAACAAACGTAAATTAATTTTTAATAAAAACTTATAATATTAACGAATAATAAAACACCCTGTAGGTTACAACATTAATGTTTATTTGAATTGTAGAACAGTTTTTGTAAAGTATTACCTATATATATCTAGCTTGATTTATCATTTAAAGTTTCGCTATGGATTGATTCTTATTTTATATTAATTAATTAAGTTTAATAAACTTAAAACAGAATTACCTTTTGAGGTTTAATTGGTTTTCATTATTATTACAATATCATATATATATATATATATATATATATATATATTGCTGAATCATATATAGTATAGAGTTTGTATGCATCGAAGATTTTATATATATATATATATGTATTTGATAAAAAAACAAATGCAGAGGATAATAGATTTAGCTATATATTCACAGCTGTATATAGGAAATATAAATATATATATATATATATATATATATATATATAAATGTAGAACGACTGTTTTCAAATATACTTATAAATCTATTAAAGTTTATAGATAATACTTGTCTGATAAACTTGAATATACCCTGTAAAAAGGTTGCTAAAGAAACTTTTGCTGTGACTCAAGAAGTTTATTAAAATAGTTAAAATAAAAAACTAAAAGAATGATTGAATAAATAGTTACATAAGTGAATGAATGAATGAATAAATTGATATAAATACTTTTAACTGTTAAATCCGAGATAAATGTTTGAAAAGTTAAAGCTGTAAGAGCAAAGCAAAATCAAAGAAAATTTTAAAAATTGTAATTGCAACATTTGTTAGATCAGAAATAAATTTAGTTGTATAGTACATATAATTATATTTATATATTTCACCCGACTTAAATTGTATAACAGGGTATGTATATATAAATATAGTAGTAATAAAGTGAAACAATTAACGAGATAAAACCGAGGCCAAAACAAAACCAAACGAAAATGAAATAAAAGAAAAAATTTAACGAGAATTGCGAATTGGCTTAAAAATTGAATTTTGGGTCTTAAGTTTTGGGTTTGGCTTACAAAATTGGGGTACGGTTCTTAAGTTGTCTGGTTTATGGCTTAAACACATTTAACCACAATTTATGGGTGTGGGCAGATACACTTCAAGAGAGACAGAGACAGAGGGAGAGAAAGAGAAAGAGAGCGCGCAAAACTTTGCTTTGGCGGCAAATAAAACTCAAATTTGACACGTGTCAATTTGGCCTTTACAGAAACAGTCAACAACAATGATAATAATTATATATATATATATATATATATATATAAGGAGGAAAATAAAATAACATAACAAAACAAAAGAAAAAAAAACACATTTTACACTCTGGAACAAGTTTCATGTTTCAATTTGAAGTTTTGTTTTGTTAAAATATTGAAAAATCGTGCGATAAACGTGAAAACACTTGAAAAATTTCTGATTTCTGTTGCCAGATAACAATTTGTTTTGCTATATAACAGACACACACGCTCACACACACACACATTCACAATATCCCACACATTGGCACACTCCCGTATCAATTATATGCAAACCCTGTCTGAAAATGAAAAGGGTTCTCTCAATGCAATTGACAACCCTAATGCATTGTGTTATGCCTAATTAAGAGATTAAGCTGTATGAAATTAGGCATAAATTAGCTTAAACTACAACAGAAGACAACAGAAGGGAGAAAGAAAGATATAAAAATACAGAGAGAAAGAGAAAGGGCGAAGAGGAATGAGGCTGAGGCTGACGAAGATGAAATGGTAGAAAAAAATGAATGAAAACAAAAATCACTTGGAAAGGATTCAATTGTAAGAAGAAAAGGTGAGAAAACAGTGAGCTAAAAATGCAATAGAAGATATAAAGAAAAAGAAAGGAAACAGGATTAAACTATCAAAAGGATAAGCATAAATTGGGAAAGTAGAAGAGCAAAAAAATAGAAATCAGAATTGAGTGAAAAGCACACATATTTGGAAAGAGAAAAACAAACAATAAAAATTTATATAAAAAAAAAATTTATTTTCAGTTAATTTTAATTTAAAATAGTGGCAGTTTTTAGCACGTATTGCCTAAAAATATTGGGGAATCCCTAAGAGAGCTTTAAAAACCCTAAAAAAAATTCCCAAAGCGAATTCCCAAAGAATTCCCCAAAGCGAATTCCCAAAGAATTCCAAGAAAGTCCACAATATAAATTGCTGCCTGCAGTTCATAAAGTGTGTTCCAAAATAAATAAAATTTTTTTAAGTACTTCATAAATTAATTATAGTATAAAAATTCAACATAATGCTTATCAGTATTGACATCACATATAAACAACAATGCTTCAATATAATCAAACTGCTTTGATTGCAAGAGTAGATTTTATAATCCACTTTGACATTTTCATCTTTTTCATCTCAAAAAGATCTTAGCAATTAGTGAAGAGCCACACAAACTGATGGATAAAGCTGCCTATAAACTGACATATAAATCCAGCTATATCCTGCATAATCTATAGAGCTTTTTCTTAAGATAAAAACTGTTTGTTTTCGGCATTAAATGACAAGCAATAAATTTCATTTTCAGCAACTTCAAAAGAATCAGCAGAAGAATCAAATACTTATACATTATCTAAGATTCTACATTTCTTGTAGATTCTTCTGTAGATTCCACACTAGCTGTAGACTGTTGTAAGGAAAAACTAAAAATAATTTCCAGCTATAAATCAAAATTTTTACATTGCAAACAATATTTTGTAGTCAAACAAAACAAAAAAAAATCGTTTTAAATGGAAAAATCTCATTTGATTTGTATGAAAAATGCAGTTTTTCCGACTGGAAAAACTCTTTTTAATGAAAGCAAAGCAGCTGGTAAATGTAATGAAAATAGTAAATGCTTAAATGTGGCAATGTAAGGTAGAAAAAGGGGGGGTATGGGGAGGGAGGTGGGGATACAAGTGTAAACAGTTTAACCAGCTGCCCAGGGGGAAGTACGAAAATAAAAATGAAGCCCAAAAATAGAGCGAAATATCAACAAGATGTTGCCGGAAATGTTGTGCCACAAAATGCAAAAAAAAAACAAAAAGAAAAAGAGAAAAAGAAATTAAGCTGGAATTGTAGAAAGAAGGTGTTGAAGAGAGAAGAGAGGGAGGAGAAGGAGCAGGGGCAAATACAGACAACTTTGAAGTGAACAAGGAAAATGAAAATGAAAATAAAAATAAAAAAAATGGCAAACGCCACTTTTGAAAAGTGTGGGATAAATGCAGATATTGAATGGAATTATATACTATATACTATCTTTTATATATATATATATATATAATATATATATATATATATATATAGCTGTACGTTCAGCAGTTTTCAATGATTTGTACAAATCAATTCGCAAAATGAAGAGGGCCAAGAAAAATGTATGGGAAATGTTAAGGAAAAACACATTAGAAAATATTTGAGCTACTCATAAAACACACACACACACACACACGCAGACTAATGTACTCAGCAGACATACACACACGCACACGCACACACAGACGCACACGCATACACTCTGTGTGCATCAAATTGCTTAACAACAAATGTTTTTTGCCTTCTTCAAACTAAACTTTGTGAGGGTGACTTTTGATATATATATACATATATATATATATATATATATATATATATATGCATATATACTATATGTATGTGTATGTGTGTGTTATACACGCTTAATATTTAGTATGAAATGTTGTTAGTGTATTGCATGAATCATGCATTGTATTTGATGTTTTTGTAGACGCCCTCGTTAAATTCTTTTGAGGGTGAACTACATCTCTCTACGGCAACTTCAATTCCAAGTCGAACTCCTCTCTCCCTTTCGTCTCTTTACCTTCCCTGTTACCCTGCTCACCCACAGCTTACCCACCCACAATGTGCTGTCTGGGCTACACCCTACACCACCCCTTCCCCTCACTACCAAGTTGCGTTAGTTCTGTTCCTTTTTTTTTTGCACCAACTTCAACATTATTAAAGTCATTAAGCAACTTACATATATATATATATATATATATATATATATAACATATAACACACTCATTCACAACATTCATAACATTCCCAACAAATTCAAGTTCATAAAATCTTCTACACAGAAAGAAATTTTGCTTTCATTTCCAGTAAATAGTTTTGCTTTTCATTCTTGTAACTTCTACAGGGTTAGCCTTAGATTTTGATATATATATATAAAGATAAATGTAAATATATATATATATATATATGTATATATATACATACTTACATAAACATACTTATACTCATATATTCACTTTTATTCATGCCTATTCATATATTCATTCATATTGAAAATTGCAATTTTTATGCTGCTGTCAAAATAAAAGAACATTTTTTAAATTTAAATTTAAATTAAATTAATTAATTATTTCTTCTACTCGTGATATATGTGGTATATAGATTTAGTATAAATTTTTATACCTAGCAAAAGAAAACATCTCCTTATCCATAAGCCTAAAACAGCAACGATCAATTTGCATTTTTCCTGCTTTCAGTTGAAGTGTTGCACTTGAATCAACTTTGTATAAAGATAAATCAATTTATATATAGAAAAACAATTGTTAGTCATATTATATATGCATATTATATATCTGTTATATATCTGTTATATAACTGTTATATATATGCTTGCATATGTTTTTTCAAGCTGTTATACAAATTTATCTTTTCTTATTGGAATTTATTCATTTGCAACATTTGTTTGCAGTGTACCTGTTTTCTACTATCTATCTCACTCTCTTTCTCTATGTCTCCCTATTATTATGTTTTCTCTCTTTTTCGCTCTCGCTTAGTTACTCCCTTTCCATCGCTAATTATGTTGCTTTTGTCATGTTCCCAAAGCAAATTACAACCCACAAAAAAATCCACCCAAATTTTTTAATGACTTTGCATAAAAACATTAAAAAAGTCATTAATAATAATATTGTATATAAAAATATGATAAACAACAAATGAGTATTAATACAAGTAAAAGAAGAAGCAGCAAAATAAATATGTAAATACATAACGGAGGTGCATAAAAAGGGGCGTATAAGCTGCATATAAAACATAATAAAAAATATTGAAAAATTAAAGCAAATTGAAGGAATTTTTAATTAAATTTATAAACTTATAAAATATTATATATGTAATATAGGTATGCATGATAGATAGTATATACTATAGTATATGTATATATTAACTGTAAATTTGAAGTAATTTCATAATACTATTAGCCCTCTCTATAATTAGCTATAAATGGAAGATTTCCTCAAGGGAATTTCATGTAAAAAAATGCCCAAAAAAATGTTGCAAATGTTTTGTAGAGAGACAACTAACACATACCCTTTAATTGTAGCTGCAACTACAATTTATATTCACATTTTAAATAAGGCTAATTGTGTGCTTTATAGTGTGTACTTACTGTAGTTATATCTACTGATATTGACAATGTTCTTAGGAAGAAAATTGCAAATTGCCTTGAACACAATTTAGATAAGAGTTCATTATGATGAACATTGAATGCAGTTGAGTTCAATTGAACTAGTTCCGTTGCTACGCACACACACACACACACACACACAAGCATACACACCATAGATACACCTTTTATATAGGGTATACTGCAGCATAAAGAAACAACGGAAAGAGAAGAAGTTGCTGCAGTTGCGAAACAATAAGCAAAGGGAACTATAAACAATTAACTAAACAGCGAAATGAGATGTATAAAAGAAGCAGCAGCAGAGGGTGATCGGAAGAGAGAGAGAGAGAGAGAGACAGACTGTGTGATAGAGAAGGAAGAAGATAGAAAACGCAGTTTTTGTTTGCTTAATTGAAATTTATTGAGTGCGCGCATTGTTGAAAGTTGTTGCAGCACACACCCAATGCCCAATGCCCCATGCCCCATGCCCCATGCCTCCTACAGCTGCTCCTATTTTGCTTTTACCCACACACTCCCTTCTTCTTCTAAGTGTGTTCCTCTCTCTCTCTCTCTCTGTCTTTCTCGATATGTCTCTGCTGCTGCTGCTGCTGTTGTTGTTTTTATGGCACTTTGCATGCTGTGCAGCTTGCCACATGCGTCAGTTGCTGTTGCCAGTTTGATTACAGGATATTGCCCCTTGACTTTATTATTACTGATTTGCCTATCCGGCATATTTGCCTGTCCAGCTATATCCGCATCAATCCCCCCCACCCCGCCTCACAACTTCTTTTCTGCCTCTTCTCCTTTTCAACCATTTGGCTTCAGTTTCGGCTGCTGTTTGTCTCTCTTCATTTGCATATCTTACAGTGTTTAATATCATTTTAATCAAACACTTAACTGACGCCCTGTTTCTTATAAGTCCTCCCCCTCCTCTCCTGTACCTCTCTTGCCTTATGCAACAGCTTCTTTGCGCTTCCTTTCATTTCTCTCTCTTCTCCGCCTTCTCTGTTCTTCTGCTTTAAAATGCACTTGAGTTTCATTCAGCCATTTCAATGCGGCAAATTCAATTTGAAATCAAAATATTTTCATAGAATGTTTCAGTCTTAGCTGAAATCTTTGCACAGTGTGACCAGACTTTCTAGTAAATTTAAAGTAGCTGCAATATTTTGCAAGTTCTTTGCAACTCAAAAGCAATTTTTCAGCTCCCATTAGCAGGCTTCTATTAATAATTCTTATTATTATTGCTTCATTTTCTCTTTTAGCTGCCAGTGTGACCAGCTCTGCTCTATACATAATTTTAATAGCACTTTAGACTCATATTTTTATGAACTTTTATATATATATCCCAGCTCATAACTTCCCTTTGAAAAGCGCCCCAAATAACCCGCTGACTGTAAGATTTGCTCATTCTCAGTGTGACCATATTTTCACTATATTCCTCTTATCTCATTAAAGCTAATTCTGATCAAATTAGTAGCTGCTAAAGTTGATGCAAAAAAACAACTTTCGAGACATATTGAGCTTATGCGAGTGGCATTGGCATGTGGCCATCTAAAACTTTGCCTTTGCTATAAACAGTGTGACCCGTCGTATTTATGGTATCTATAACAGCTCCTAGATCATAGCTAAAAAGTTGGCAACTCTAAGATGCTGCAATCTAATATGAAATCATGCTTTTGAATTTTGGTTGCATGCAACTTTTTGGGCCAAAAAATTTGCATTGCTAATTGACAGTGTGACCAGCGCTTAGTTGATTGACAGCTGCTGGTGTTAGGCGCAATGAATATAATAAAGAAATGGTGTTACTGTGGGTAGAAAAGGCAAGAAATGGAGCAGAGGGTGGAGCAGGTAGCAAAAGTGATGAAGACGACAGAGAGAAAGGAAGAGAAGGAAAATTGTCGGCAAAAAACTTTTGTTGCATTAGCGAATTTGTCAGTTTTCTTTTGTGGCTGTCAATCCGCTTAGTTGACACTTTGTCAGTTCTCTAACTATGTATCAATGTGTGCGTGTGTGTATGTGTGTGTGTATCATGTGTGTGTGTGTGTGTCTGTGTGAGTGTTAAGTGTAAATGGACTTGAATCATAACTAAATGAATAAATTATGTTTTCACTTATGAAGTAGTCGAACTTCAAAGCCCACTCAAAACTAATGGCAAATTACATATATATATATGTATTACATATATATATATATATATATATTTGTATAGTAAATAAAGTTTGTGCATTCATTATATATTCATAAGATATTCAAGTATTCATTCGAATACTCAATTTGTTGGCTGCCCAAAGAAAAAGAAAAATAACTTTCAAATGTTTTGGGTAAACTTTAAGAGCTTTGTTTAGCTACTTGAATATGAATATGTATATAAATATATATAGATCTATTATCAAGCATAAATTATGAATATTATGTCTAGCAGTCATGAATGTATTCATTTGCTATTTGAATAACTTCAAATGTATTGTTAATGCTGCTCAATTGTTATATAGAAATAATAAACATTGAATTTTCAATGGATATTTAACAATAGCTCATAGAGACTCACACACACACACATAAACAACTCAGCATACGCACACGCACATTCACACACACACAGATATATATATATATATGCTGTGAAGGGTGTGAATTCATTTGTAGTTTTAATTATTTACTATTTCGCCCATTCCTTTTCTACCTCTCTCGCTCTGACTGTATAGTAACTGAAACTGAAATAGGGAAAATTGGAATTGGGCTTGGGTTTGATTTTGGGTTAGGGATTGGCACTGGGAATGGGGGAATCGAAATGGAACTGTGTATACAGGAATTGAGTTTGAGTACTGGGAAATGAGTTCAGGAAATGAGGGTGACTCTGTGCTCAGCTGTGTCTTCCTTTAGCTCTGTGTCATTTAACAACCCCTTTTTTTCTTTCAGTGGTGTTGCACTTGAAACCCCACTGACATCAACATTGACCTTGATCCATTGAGTTTTCCAGCGTAACCTCAAAGGCAACGTTAACTCAATTAACGTTCAATTCTTTTAACTATTATTTCAAATCTTTCAACTCCTTTTTAGCACATCTTTTTCCAATTGCTCTCAACATTTGTTCCAGTGACTCAACTCAGCTGAACTCATTGAGACCTATAAGTTCTCCTTAGCTAGACGGTTTTCCTAACTTGTTTTTTTTTATAGCATTTTCCTGATTATTAACTTACTTTTATTTAGCTTTTCCCTGACGATTTTTATTTCTTGTACGCTCGGGATCCCTTCTTGGCATAGTCACTCCTTGAAGCTCCTTTGGCCCTTTCCTTTTCTTTGACGGCAGCACACTATTTTCTTTAGATTCTCCTATAGTTATTTTTGGTTTTCCTAACTTTTCTTTATCACTTTTTTCTCTCCCCTATTTTACTTGCAACAATTTCTTATTTCTTGAACTCTTTAAGCTTCTGTTTGTCTTTACTCCGCTTGAATTCTTCAGCTTTAATTCTAGTTTCTTGTAGTCTCTATAGTTTCTACGAAATTATCATTTCTTTGATTCTTCTTGTTTCTGTAGCTGCTCCAAATACTATAGGTCTTTCTTCTCATCCCTTTTATTCTCTCCATTCTCCCTATTCATTGACTTTCTCCAGATTCCTATTTTTAGTTTTACCTTCTGCTTTTCGCTGAAATTACAACTTCTTTCGTCTCTCCCTATGCCTTAGTTCATCAGTTATCTTTCGCTGTTTCATTTATTTTTCGTTTAATTTCTTAAGTAATTGGAAGTTGGCTGAAGTTTAATCGTTGCTTATGATCCTTCTTCAAGGGATATCATCGATAATAAACTTTTTTTTGCTATAAATTTTAATGGGTCTATAGCCTCTATAAGACTCTCTCTATGTGCATTCTGTGCAAGGACTCAACTGAAGGTTTTATGGCAGCAGCTTATTTGTGCATTTATATTTTAAGCAAGTGCCAAGGACACGCCTTGTCCATAACTAAGTGTATATAAAGGATACTCTTGCTGCCAGGCAATTATATAAGTTTTGCTCTGCAGCTTCACTCCCTTTCTCTCTGTCTCTCTTCTATTCTCAGCTCTTTCCACTGTGTCTGCTGGTTTCCCTGTCTGCTTATCTGTCAGTCTGTCAGTAATTTATGACTCCCCGATGCATAGTTGAGCTATATGCTTGCAACCTGCCTCACCCTAATTCACCCTTGCCCCTGCCCCTGTTTTTTTTTATTTTGGTGCTCAGACAACAACACAAGTATGTTGTTACTCTGTTGCATCCACAGATTGCACATGGGGCATGCTCTGAAGCATATAACTAGACGGTTAAAGAAACGTTTAGCATAGGAAAATGGCAGCGGATACTTTTGGTTTTCCTACATATCATATTTAAGGAGCTATGTTGCGCAAGAGGTCCTAAAGGACCTACCTACCAACTTAAACTGTTTACATAAACATTTCATCCTTTTGCCCATGTTTACACACACAGACGCACACAGGGAGAGAGAGAGAGGCAGAGTTGTAACTCCTGGCTACGTGCTGAAGTGCTTGTGGAGCGCTGGAAAATGTCGCCGTTAGAAAATTGAATTTGTGGCAAGTTTATGGGACCAGACAATGTTGCAAATGTTGCAAATGCAACACTTACATTTACATACATATATATGCATATATATGTATATATATATATATATATATATATATAAATATATATTTTGTATATAGCTGGTGTTCACTGTGAGAATGGGCGTGGCAGATATAAAATAATAAAATCAAGTTTATAATTCACAACTCGTTCAAGCTGCCAAATAACTAAGTGTCTGAACGACGTTTTACTACAGTTACTTTGTTACCTTGTTACCTTGTTGCCACAAAGAGGTAACATTGTCACATAACCTTCAATAAACAACCATCTTTAAGGAACTGGAACTGAACTTTATGTATGTGGTAAACGTTTGATGAATGTAAAAAGAAGAAATTCTTTTGGGGTGACTGCCAAGTTATAAAGGTAAGAATTTAAGACTTATAGGGCGTAAAAGGGGACGTGAAGCATGTAGGGAAAGAAGTGGTCTATGTTCTCCTTAAGGTTTCTTCCTGGGATGGTAACATAACAATCGTTGGAGTATAAAAAGAAATTCGCGAAAGCTTTCTAAGTTTGAGCTTGCTCAGGACCTAACATGAGTTTAAACGTGAAAGAGGAGCCAACCCTGAAACTCGAGCTAACTAGCTACTTGTTGAAGAGAATGTTAAAAAGGACGGTGACTAGAACTTTTGGTTAACCAATAAGTAAAATATTGTAACGAAATTGCTCAACCCATCCCTAGGAATGTAACTAGATTTCTTCCGAATAAATGTGGCAATCCTTTTAGGGTTTTCCTTTCAATGAAACAAATGTGTTTTATTCCTAAGCCAAAGCACTCTACAAAAAGGGTTACATATATTGACAGCTTGATGGCTCTAATAACAATCCATTTAGCAATATGACAATATTATATAAAAGCAATGGCAAATCAATATGGCAATGTTTAGTCCTTAAGATCCTAAGGAAACCACGATAAAGGCATAGCAACTGGCAAATACTCTCTCAAATATGCACAAGCTTAGTGAAAGCTTGCACCAAGTACAACTTTAAACTAATAAATTTCTATATTATATTGCCTAAAAGTAACTTAAATCGAGTTCTTACTGTACACACTAGGGACTTTGTTATCCTTATAGAGAGCTGGACTTTCAGTTTTCCCAAAACGAATTTGTGTTAACTTTAATTGCTTGAGGTTTTATCTTACAAGCAATTCGTTTCAGCGACGCTTCACTGTACTGTCCAATGTATTAAGATATTAGAAGCATAGAATATTGAACTTTTTTCTAGGATTTGGCTATTAATTATCAATTACCAATGTGCTTTAACAGCCTTCAGGCACGTGTCAAATGCATTGGACAAAAAAAAGCGAAAAAAATATTCGAAAATGGAAAAAACTTTTTTATTGCCTTATTTTTTATGTCCTGAACGCACCACAGTTGAAGAAGAAGAAGCAGTATCACAAGCATAAAAAATAGTCGTTAAATGTATGTGAAACTAATGCAACAAATCACAACAGGATGTGCAGGCTGCGACTATATATATATATATATATTTGTATTTTTTTTTCCTCCCTTTTTAACACTTTTTGCATTGAAAAAGGTTTCCCAGGGGTGACGACTCGTTGACCAGCATTCTAAATGTTTTAGTCTATATCCTGGCATGTCATGTTGTTGTTGTTGGTATTCTAGTAGTAAATGCTTGAGGGTGGCTCTATATGCTCTACTCTCTTACCTCTCCTCCTTCTCTTCTACTCTGTTACTCTATCCATTCTATGCTCAAATTCTATGCTTCAGTTTGGCTTTGAACAACGATTTGCCGCTTCGATTTGCCATTATTGTTTATCGATTGCCATTCAATTGGCATATTGTCACAGGGAATACCCATAATGCTCTCCAATAGAACTTTTTAAGGGTTGTTTTTCCTATTTCTTTGCCTACAGCCCTGCATCTTCTATTGTTTTCATAGATCTATCGATCCTTGCCTTGGGCAATATTTGATCAAAACTTAATTAAACTGTTGGAAAAGGGAATTTGCAGAATTTTTATATATGCATTTATAACTTCTTTATAAATATACATATACATCCTTTCGTCTATATCCTTTAGCTATATCCATAACACATTTAGCTTGGGTTTATGCAAAGCGAAGAGCTCAGACGACGCACCAAATGCAACTTTCATTTTGCCTTTTCTTATGTAAAGTTGTTAATCTTAATATCTCTTAATATCTAGTTTTTCCTGGAAGGACATTCAATTACGGATGACAAGCTAAAGGGAAATCCTATAGAGAATCAAGGGATAAAAGTATCCTATGATCAAGATCAAATAGATAAAAGTTAGGCAAAAGGCAGGAAAATTTATTTTTCCCTCCAGGTAGAAGTTTCAGAGGTTACTAATTTAAATATATTGCTACAGCGTTGCCATATCAGCCTATTATACAGGATATACCCCTATCGAAAGAACAAAGTTATAATTTTTTTTTTTTTATATATATTTATTAAAAATTTTGGTTTGAAGTTTTTAATCCAATATTGCAATGTCTGTGTATATATAGTTAAACGTATGTGTATGCGTTTGTCTGTAGGGAACCGGAGGGGAAAATTCCCAATTCTATATATGTATGGACATGTATGTTAATTATTACATGTTATCACATCTAACAATCATAGGGGGAGCATATGGAGAATGACGAACACCAAACGAATAGGCTTGTGGCTTTCTATAAGGATTATGATACATTAAATCATAGTTGTTTGGTCCAGGACCCTTATCCGGCTTTAATCCTCCACATGCCGATCTCATTGAGTACTGCGGTGCACGCCTTAAGCTGACACTTAAATTCGTCCCTGCATATGCCGCAGGGCCTGGAGAATTAGATGCTATGGGCACCCTGGATAGACCTCCACTGAAATTACAAAAAAAAAAAATACATAACATACATACTATATATATTATCTACATACTACATATATATATATATATATAATCTAAATCAAACTTATTATCTAATTAAAAACTAAGATCTAAAAATTAATCCAAATTTAAGCAATTCTATATAAATAAATAGTAATTAATATAAAATAAAAATAAAATAAAATATAAAATACATAAATAAATACAATCTACATATTATAAATATAAAGCAAAACTATACAAATTAAAATAAATAAAATAAGATCTAAATCTAAATAACATCTCAATAAAAAAAAAAATGTACACAAAAAATAAATAAAAAAAAACCAAAAATTAAAAACAAAATAAAACAATAATTATAAATAATAAAATAAAATCTATATCCTAAAATAAAATATATTTAATTAAAATAAAATCTACAAATTAATACAATTAAATCTACAATAAATAATAATATAATATAATCTCTCTAAATAAAATAAAATAATATCTACCAAATCTATCTAAATTGAATAAAATCTATAGCAAACAAATTTAAATTAAATTAAGCTGAAATAAAATCTATATTTAATTTAAATAAAATTATATTTATATCTAAGAAAAAACATAATTAAAATAAAATAAAAAAAGGTATAACAAAAATAAAACTAATAAAAAAATAAAAAAAAAATTTATCTAAATAAAAAAATCTAAAAAAAAATAAAAAAATAAAATCATATCTATCAAATAATAAAACTAAAAGAAATTAAAAAAAATAAAATCATATCTATCAAATAATATTATATCTAATTAAAATAAAATCTATATTTATAGATTAGAAAAAAAATCAAAATCTACAAAATCTGATAAAATCTAATCATCTAATTAAAAAAAAAGAATCTATTATCTAAGTAAAATTTATAAATATTCATATCTTAATAAAATAAAATAAAGATCTTTTTCTAAATAAGTTAAAAATATACAAATATTTTTTTTATATTTTCATAAAATAAAATCTATCTAATTAATATAAAATCATATCTATATCTTATAAAAACTAAAATAAATAAATAATAAATAAAAAAAATAACCATATCTAAAAAAATCTATAAAAAAAATCTATATTTAAATATAAAAATATAATATAAAATATATATAATCTATATTTAAATTAAATATAAAACAAAATCTATCCAAATAAAATAAAATCTATATCTTAAAAAAATAATCAAAATCTATATCTAAATAAAATATACATAGCTTAAAAAAATAAATAATTAAATCAAAGGATCATAGGATCCATATACTTACATGCTAAAGGATGGGGCATTGGGCTTAACGGCCGAAACGTCAAATTTGTAAACAGGTCCAGGTCCGTATTTCTTGAAGCTGTAGTCATTTCGTCCTTGAATGGAATATATAGGTGCTCGTGGACCTTTGGCGTCGGCTCTCACCTCATGTGCCATAGGACCAGGACTGCAGCTTTTGTCTGGTTTGATTTTTTTTGTTTTTATTAATATGTTTTGTAAGGATATAGAATATATAAATGGTACACTCACCTATTACTTGTGTCATTTGGCCTATGCTAAATTGTAAGCCTTTAGTTGTGCCATGGCGCGTCAATTTGTCCACCTGATAGGCACCTGGTCCTGGTCCTGGGTCAGGGCCCAACAAATCAGTGCGGGCACCAAAGGAAAATTGTGGCATTCGTTGTTTACGGGTATCATGATGTTCATAGCCAATAGTTGGTGGCAAACCGTAATGTCCGGGACCAGGGCCTACATATTAAATATACATACATACATACATATATATGTATATATATATATATGCATGTAGCAAAAGGATACCAAGGATACTACTTACCTAGAGGTGTACGCGCCGACATGTTATTAGTTTATTGCAATATGAGGAAAAAAAACTTCGGAATTTTGATTATTTTAAAATTTTGGTTACTCTTTCGAGCTGTTGCCCGAACGGAGACTAAAAATATAATGCCTTAAAACTGGAACCATCGGACCCCATATCCAAATGAAATTTAGGCATAATATACAGAGCCTACTATGTGGAGACAAATAGAAATTTACAGAAAGAGATAGAGTTACGTACAGAGAGAAAAAGAGACAAAAAACTTATACAGAAAACAAAATTTAACTTTAAATTTTCTACATTAGTTTACTTTAAAAGAGTTTATATAGCATTTAGCTTTTGTATATGAATATATATGTATACACTATATTGTTATATATATATATACTATGTTATATATACTATATACTATATATATATAAACTAAACGATTTATCTGCCTGTCGCAGGCAACTTCCTATTGATATTTAAATAAATAAAAATTAATAAAAACAAACATAAAAAATAAAAAAATTTAATATTTTCTAAAAATTTAAACAATTTAAATATATATTAGAATTAAATATTTCCTTAGTAATATTAAAGGAATACATAGATTATTTATATATATATAAATGTATATATATTCCTCTAACATTTTCCGATATCCTTTTGAATTTTGATGAAATTTTTCTGATTTTTTTATTTTCCCTCTTAAAATTTTACCTGTCTTCTGTGTTGTCTCTCAATTTGTTGTGATTCTTTTACCATATGTTGATATATAATTGGGAATGCAGCTGGGCTCTTGAAATCCTTTAAAGGATTTAAGGCTTACCTAAATCTTAGCATAATCGTTATACCCGTTTTAAGGTATAAAATTTATTTGGAACGCATTTCAAATACAAATTCGTCTTCTCCATTGGATGCCAACAGATGTGTCAGATTCAAATGAATAAAATTATTATTATTGCTAACTCGCTTGCCCACAGTCTTTTTCTCTTTCTGTCTCTTTCGCTGACTGTCTTTACCTTCCCCTTTCTACACTGTGTCTGTTTTCTCTGCATTTGCTACAGGAAGAAAAAAGAACTTTTCCGCTGCGACAACATCGCTTTCTCTGGTGTCAACTGGTGAAAGGTTAATGCACCCACCCTGCACCCACCTCCCCCTCTAAAAAGCAAAAACCACCCGCTGCCAGCAGCCAAGAGTCGACAGCTCACAGCCAAATGTTATCCTATGATATCCTGTCGCAGTCGCTATACAAAATTGAAATGTTTTGCGCTCAAATTTCTACCCCAACCTCAAGTCAACCGCTGATGCTGCTGTTGGTGTTGCTGCTGTTGCTGTCAGCTGGCTTTAAGTGCAAAGGTTAAGCAGCAAAGAACATTAATAATCCTTATAACGATTACAAGTAGTTCAACCACATTATATATATCCAGATATCTGGATATAACAACTGCTCTATATTACACTCCCAACCTTTATTTCTAATGATTGCAATAACAATTTCAATTTCATAGCTGAAGTCCTTTTATGGCAACAAATTATGGCTTAAAAACGTCGTTGTTCTGCTTATTATTATACCTTAGACACTTTGCTTAGTTTTCTTTTTTTCTTGCTGCCTTTCTCTACTTTTCTCTAACTATTTGCTTTGTTTTCCTGCCCAAAACACACACAAAATGGAAGCAACTTTTGGAAAAGAACATTTTTATTGTACCCCTAG
This sequence comes from Zygothrica quintamaculata, assembly GCA_037044455.1. NCBI lineage: Eukaryota > Metazoa > Arthropoda > Insecta > Diptera > Drosophilidae > Zygothrica > Zygothrica quintamaculata. The sequence continues at coordinate 231,100 of JBAMBS010000937.1, read as the reverse complement.
AAAATAATTTCGACAACTACTTGAATATAGTTTGGGCTGATAACCCCAGTATATAGTCTATATACTGTTTCTTTGGTACATCATTGTTAACTATATATCAAATATATACGACTTTTGCATACCCTAACTTTATAAATCTTATCATACTTATAGCCCTCACTTTGTTTTGACTTTATGGAAAGACAATACAAATTATGCTCTACAATTATAATAGGCTATTATATACCCTACTTATTTTAATTAAGAGCATATTAGTTGTTGCATTACGTATAAAACTAGGGTAAGTGCTAGTCGTGCTTATTCATAATAAACAACTTTGTTCAATGATGTTTTGACTGCAAATGGCAAATGAATTTGTGGCATTTTCTTTATGTTTTTCCTTTGAAGATTGTATTGATTGATTGATGTGCATTTGATTGATAGTTTGATTAATTGATTGATTGATTAATTGATTGATTGATGAGTTCTTAAGTTTCTATTAAGGTACATTTGTAATGGGGAAAAAAAACTTTGTTTAATGAACCCAAAATTGTATAGTTACTTTTCGATATTGTCATTGAAATTGCACAAGGAATGAGATTAATATATAGAACTGTTAATGATTATGATTATGTATATATATTTACATAATTTCCTAACTTAAGTATATATGTATATTTATATATATATATATATATGCTATTTTCTGTATGTTTTTACCAGAAATATTTAGATTTAATAAGAGGATCAAAATCTGCAGCCTTTTTTTATGGGCCAAGCCTTTTGGGTCTCTTTTTCTTTTTTATAAATAACTTATAACTTATAACTTATAGCTATACTTAACCTGAACTCATTCTATGTATACATAAATATATCTTTGTTTCTCTCTCATTCCAGGTATGTACTACAGTTCATGTTCATGTCTAATCCTTAAGCCTTTAAGTAATCCCTACAACAATTTGCCCTGTCAACAATTGTGGTAAGCTTTATGCTAACTGAGTTAACCTCTTAACCTCTGCTATAATTTAATGCCATACACACATACACATACATAAATTTACATATATACATACTACAACATGTTAACATTTACCGTTAGAAGTGCATTTGAATAAAAAAAAGTAATTCAAGTTTATTGTCAGTTGCAAGTACAAAAGATGCTCAAGTGGTTTTTGTGTTTGCTGCAAATGCAATGGAATTTATGAGTACTACTTAAGTATATATATATATATATATATATACATCATTATATATTTATATATATATATATGTAATTATGTTTATGTCAGTGTTTACTGTATTTACAACTGTCAATTGCTAGCGTTAAGTTTCTGTTGCAACGATTTAGACCGCAAATCCGCAGCTGATTAACTCTTTATATATGCCATTTATATTATATTATACATATATATGTATATAAATGTATATATAATGTATCTATATTTAGCTCTTGTTCTTCCTCATCTGCTTTATCTGGCTTACATCACTTGCCTTCATTCCATTCAACTGTTTCCTTACAGTTAATGAAAAACCGCTTTGCATGCAATTATCCAAGGCGCTGGATAAACTCAACAACAGCCCCCCAACACCGCCCCTACCTCCCGCGCCTAGCTTTAAGCTTTATACCACTTGCTGTTACCCTTCATCTAAGCAGGCATGCAAAGCATATCAAATATAGGGAAGCTTACAGCTATCAGCCTATATATATGTGTGTGTGTGTGTGTTATGTCTGCTGAAGTGTAAGGCACGTACATGGACGCCTATTAAATGCGTGTATGTGCCTGCACGTACATATGTCTCTGATTTTGTCTCCTTACGCTGCCTCTCTCCTCTCGGCTCTCTCCTCTTAGGTCTCACATCTTATGTTTTGACTTTATTCTGACTGCTTTGAACTTCTCTTTCTCTTCTGTCTTCACATTTATCCTTAGCTTGTTTGCCTGCTATACAGCCTTCCTATCTCTATATTTTACTCTATTTTTCTCTCTCTCTCTCTCTCTCTCTGTCTCTGTCTCTCTCTTTGTTTTCCTCTTTATCTTGTACTCCTCTTTGGTGTAAGTTATTTCAATTGCCTGCCTGATTTCCGCTTTCTAAATGCTTCTGCCCTCGACTCCACTTGACAGTGGGTCTGTCCTTCAGCTCTTCTCGGTGTCCCTTAATCCGCATTCACACATATACACACACACACACATACACACACACGCTCATATATATACCTGTCTGTGTGTATTATCAATGCGACTGCCAACTGCATTGCCTTCGCTCTCCCCTCCTCCATCTGTAGCTTAAAACAGATTTATTGCCATAGCTTTGTGCATTGCAGTTAACATTTTTTAATTCTTCCTCTACTGTTATCGACTCCCTTTTTTCACTCTTTCCCTCTCCCCTTCCCTCTACTTAATTATTATTATTGGCTGGCAACCAGGTGCCAAATGAAACGCAAATAAATGCGACCCCGACAATTTGCAATAATCCAATGCAAAATTCATGAGGGTCGCAACCAGCTGCCAATTGCCAACTGCCAACTGCCGACTGCCAACTGCCAATTACCAATTATCAATTGCCAATTGTCAATTGCCAATTGGTCTTCAAAATGTAAATTAACAGTTAATACAAATCGCTTACATAATGAGTTAACATTTAAAGGGAAGTTGTTTTAAAAATTTATTTTTAGTTTTAAATCAAAATATTTAAAACTATTTTTGTACTTCATTTTAGCCAAGTTAATACAAGGAGTATAAATTGTTTAGTATGATTATTATTATAAATAAATTTAATAAATATTTATTTAAATTCATAAATTGTAATTATTGTTTTGTATATAATTTAAATTGATTAATTTAAATTTAAAAAACTTATATGCCTTTTTAAAGAACATTTTTGCCTTAATATAAAATAATTGCCTTCAATTGTAGCCCTGCTACTTAACGAATTCGTTAAGTTTTTAAGGTACTTTTATATCGCATTTGAACACCAATTTATACCTGTATTAACCCTTAAAAGGTTTCGACCAAGTTTGTATAGGGTTTTCATATTTTATACTCAATTTCTTTATGTTAACTCCGAGTCTAACTGAGATTTTTGAGGTTTCGTTAAGTAAATTTTTTATGAGCAAGAACTTAACTGTGCGATAAACTTACAAATAACTAACTTATAGTCTATATAAGAATTATTAGATATAGATAGTAAAAGTTATGTTTATAGCCGAAAGTTGAAATTTATCGATAATAAAATATGATATCGATTAATTGTAAAAACAGAAGCAAATTGCTGCAAACCTTAAACTGGAAACGAAATGATGGCAGCGAAGTGAGCAATTAAAAGAGGGAGCAAGGAAAAGTAAGACTAAGAGTAATTAAGAGAGTGAGAGAGAAAGATGGTGAAAAGAGAGACATATTATAAGTGCTTTAATGTGGCTTAATGCCAGGTTATAAGTTCAATTAAAATTGACCAAAGCGAAAAGGGGTCAAATTTACAACCCAAACAAACCCCACTCTTTAACCCTTCCATCCATTTGGCAGTCAACGGCAAAAACCTCAATGATATCCATATGCAAATTGCTGTAATCATGTGTGCATGTACATGCATGTCTGTGCATGTGTGTGCGTTGTGTGTGTGTATCTGATGTGTCTGTGTGATATGTAAGAGCTTATGCATAGAATTTGATTTTTGGGGTGTTGTGTGAAAAGGTTAATTAAATTAAGTATCTCCTTGCATAATTTGCAATGGTTGCAGTTAATTGTGCAGCTAATTTTATGGCATATTATGCACCCTTACCACCATCCCCTCCCCTCTATCTAGCGTTCTACCATTTGTTAAATTTACTGTAAAAACTTAAGTGCAAAGCAGAAAGGAAAAACGTTTTTATTTTGTTTTTGTTTTCGAGAAAATATTTTGAGATGTTTTTGTGTTTTTTTTCTTTACTCAACGGCGAAATGATTAATTGTATACGCAGAGCAAAAGCAAAGCCGAAAGAGGTAGAGAGAGAGATTGAGAGAGAGAGACAATGACATAAGCAAAAGATATCCCAATCCCCACTTGCTTTTGCCCACTTTTCTTTTGGGGGGTTGTTTTTGCTTTGCTTCCTGATAAATTAAATTGAATTTTGTGCCAGTGTTGAAATCCGTTTAAATACAGGCAAACACTCGCTGTCCACACCCCCCTTTCCACCCATACATGCCCGTTGCCGTCCCCATCGCAACCACCCTTTGTGTTTATACAGTGTGCTGCAGCATTGCTATGCCATAATCATTATTATCATTTTTGTAACCATCATCATCATCATCATCATCATCATCATCATCATTCATTCATACTTGCTGAAGTTTGCTTGTTCTTGTTGCTGCAGCAGCTGCTTGCTCTTATCCCCATTCCTTCATTATGTTCACTTTGATTTCGGTTTGGTTTGCCTGTTTATCCGTGCACTTGCCGCTTGCCTAATCTTAGCTTAACTTCGCCATGTCTTAACTCGCCTCGCACTTGCACTTATAAGTGCCTTGCCTGTGCCTTGGTTTACCTTGCTTCAATTCGCCCCACTTGCCCACGGAACACGGCGTGTACTCGCCATAACAACGCTTCGCCGCTTGCCTTTCTTTGCCTAAGCTTTCTTGCCCGCACTTTGCCGCGACTTTGCTCGACCGCCTTAGCTCTGCGTCTGACAGTTTTCCTTTCTCTCTCTTGCTCGCTTGGTCTATTTAGCGTATATGTTAACGCTTGACTGCTTGCACTGCAACGCATTCCCATAGACCCTTCTTCGTATATGTTTTGCTCTTCCTGTTTACCCCTCCCCACAGTCTACTCTGCTGACAGACGCTTCAAGCTGTTATCAAGCCAAATTCCTGCTGTTCTTTGACAGCTGTCACATTGCGTTTGTTGCTATTCATCCACTTGTTTCTGTTGCTGTTTCTGTTACTCTTGTTGTTGTTGTTCTCTTGTTGTTTTTGTTGCCTTTTAAAGTTATTTCCGTTGTGATTCGGCTTGATTAATCGACAAACATGAAACAGAATCCTTAACATTCCTCTAAGGGGCGCAAATAGTAGCATAAAAAATATGACGTTGCCGTTGTTACCAACATTGTCAAATGGTTTTAGCTAACGTTGCAAGAAACTAGGTCAATTCAGGTGCTTAAATGTACAAAGGATAACAAAGGATAATATTGGTTAATAAGAAAAAGGTTTTCTTTATAGCAAACATAAAAATTCTTTTAGAAAGCAACAAAAAAACAAAATGGCAGCATTTTTTTGGTTCTTACAAAAGAAACTTTTAAATGCGTTTCCCATATATGATTTTGGTATTTATTAAATGGTATTTTCTGGCATTTTATACCAAAAATATACAAAAAAAAATTCAGTAAATATTATACAAATAATTATTGGGAAACTGTTTATATATTGTTCAACTTTTATGTGTTACATCAAATACTTAATTAAAACTTTAATAGAGAAGACGAAAGGTTTTGCAAAGTGAATACTTACCCCTAGGAAAAGATTCCGTTTTTACTTTTCCTTTGCATAAATAAATTTTATAGTAAAATCTTTAAAGACAATATATATAATATAATAATATTTATAATATAAGAATATGTAATATATATATATAATTCGCTGATTCTTAAAGAGATCATTACCATTATACTAAGTCTTTGAGTTTCATATCTTTTTTTTATAACTTTACCTTCACTTGGCATCAGCAGAACTTAGTCTAAGCCTATTTATGTCATTAAAATATCATTTATAATTATTGATAACGATAGCTTTTATATCGATAAATTGTTATCTATTGCTGTTTTTAAAAATATCCATGTCAAAATTGATACTTTACGTTGTTCCCTTCCATTGCTCTTTTTATATCTGAACATATATATAGGTATACAGTATATACCAGTTATCTGAAAAACTTATAATGCAGAAATTTTTTTTTGCATATATTCGATATTTCCTTTTAAGCAATTATGAGTTGTATTAAAATGATTATTATAAAATAAACCACGGGCTTAGAAGTTAACTTAAATTTATAGTTTATGCTGTAAAAATATTAAAAAAAAAACAGAAAATTAAACACAATGTTAAACATAAAATGAGATCAAAAATTTTAATATTGCTGTCCTATAGCTTATAATTTGTTTAAAACCGATTAAAATTATATGAGCTGATTCCAAATGAACGATTTTTTTTTTGTTTATACACAATATTTTGTTATAAGCAATTTTATGCATTTATGAAGCTAAATGTAGTTCTAAATAGTTTCATGATGTTTAAAAATAACATACTTTTGCATTTAAGCAATATTTGTATATAAGATGTGCATCTTATAACCGATATATACTATAAAATCATAGTAATATCAATATATCAGTTCAACTTCATAATGAGCTTCAAAAGTATATTTAAAACTTCTTTATTATACATTATCATTGCGTTGGTTGAAGAGCACAAAATATCATAGAAGTTGCTTGGCAATTGGCCAAGTTTATTGGCTTTGACAGTTGCCAAATTGAAACTTTTTTTGTTGAAAAACTTTTCGTTAGTTGCTTGTCGCTTGGCAAAAAAAAAAATATGATGACTTGGCAACCCTATCAATTGTGCACCCTGTAGCTCTCATTCATTTAATTTTCTCATGCTGTTTCTCATTTTGGTTAAAAATTTGCGGTTCCATTTTGCGGTTGAAGAAATTTCATTTATTGTTGCAACAATAAGTTGCAATTGTTGTATGCATGGCTATAGGGTTGTTGTGCTTCGGTTAGGTTATTCCTGGCATGTTTTCATTTCCTGTAATTTGCCTCTGCTAGCCGCTAGGTGTCGCTTTATCTCAGCCATTGTGCAAAACAGAAAAGGAAATTGCATTTGCCTTTTGACTTTGCGTTGCGCCAACGTCTCGTCGCATCACATCGCATCGCAACATCTCTTCTAGTCTGGCTTTTCCCCCTTTTTGTTTTTCATATCGTTCCATTTTCCAGACTTGTTTATTTGTTTTTCAAAATGTCATCTGGCTGCCTACATTTCCGTTACAGACGCAAGAGGCGTGGTTTATGCTACGCCTCTATTGCAACAGATATTTAGCACGCTTTGGGCACAAAACGTGGAAATTCTGTTAAATGTAATTAGAGAAGCATTTAAGTTAAATGTTTAAACAAGTGTTTAGAGAAGTAAGTATGCGCTTCTGTAAAAGGAAGTGAAAAGAAGTAAAGCTAAAAGTAATATGTAACTCACAGCGAAAAGGAAGTCAAAAGCCAGAAAGAGAAGCGTCATGAGACCAAGAACTTTGAGAAAAGTGAATAGATAGTCAAATAAGAAACATTTAGAGAAGCGATTTTTTGGTATGGTAGAAGAAGTTTAAAGTAAGAAGCGTAAGAAATGAAAAGTAAAGTACTTAGAGAAGCGAGTTAAATAAATAAATAACTAATGAAATAACAAAAATGTTCAAGAAGTATAAAAAATTGGTAAATAATTGATAGAAAATGAATCAAAGTTAAACAAAAAAGAAATGAAGGAACCATTTTGAAATATAATTAAAGATGCAATCAGAAGAATGAGTAGAGAAGCATTTAGAAGAGTATTTGGAGAAGCATTTATAAGAGTGTTTAGATAAGCAATAAGAAGAATGTGAAGAGAAGCTTATAGAAGAGTATTTAGAGAAGCAATTAAAAGAATGTGAAGAGAATCTTATAGAAGAGTATTCAGAGAAACAATTTGAAGTATATTTAGAGAAACATTTGAAAGAGTATTCAAAAAGAAGAATTCAAAGGGGGCTTAGAATAATTAGAAGCAAGTTTATACAATCAATTAAATATAAATTTTTAGGAGGCTTGGGTGTAAGTTATTGCGCTGAGTAAAACAATGAAGTAAAAAGAGCTTAGAGAACTTAAAAGCCCCAATAAATTGAAGTAGAAGAAGAACACTTATAAACATATCGATAAGTTATAGTGATAAGTTTTTCGCAAAAATTTTCTTTACTGAATGTCTTCTTTTGGTTTTCAATTGCCATTCTCAACAATATTACCAGCTCATTACGCAATCTCAATGCTAAAGTATAAGCTGTAGAAATGTATAAAGGATACCGTGTCCTGCTGTGACTTCAACTATGCAAGTGGCAAGTGGTCGACTGGCTAACTGGCCAACTGCTCCTTTAGCAAGTCTCCTATTAAGGCTAACTTTCCATTCAATTGCCCAATGAGCCACTGGACATACACAGACAGAGCACCACAGGGAGATATATAAGAAGAGAGAGAAAGAGTAGGAAAAATCCTTGTTATGCTTGTCATTCGACTACTCTCATATGTGTATTTGTGTGTGTGCGTGTGTGTTGGATTTGATGTTGGACGTTCGTTTTAATTGCATCAGTGACGCTTGATTTAACCCCTTTGCACAGATTCAATATTAACAAGTAAAAAAGCTGTAGACGAGTTCACCCGACTACAAGAATCCCTTTGCCAACACAATTACCGAGAAACAAGCGTTCATTACGGAGGAAAGGACGAACGGACAGGGCTAGATCGACTTAGCTAATAGTCCTGATCAAGAATATATATATTTTATGGGGTCTCAGATGATTCTACCTGTTACATACTTTTCGATTTTAAACATTTCTATTAGCAAAGGGGCTAAAAATTGACAGTCATCGACACACTTACACACACATACAAACACATATACAAACACAGACACCTGGGCAGTTTGAATCAATGAAAAGGTCCTATGGGGCTTTTCAACTGGGTCAAAACAGAAACCCAAACAGGAAAAAAAGGCGACAAACATAAGGCAACACGCAACGAACGCAGACAAAATATAAACAAAATGCACATTAAAACAGCAGAGAAAAGTCAAGCTTAATAGACTAAAAATTACCCTATAAAAGGATAATACCTAGAAAATAACGAAGTTGAAGTTAAATTTTTTGACTTTTCTCTTCTATAAGGAAATTGTGCGTAATCAGAACTACATAGTATATATATTTGCTATACAGATCTGTAATAGATTCAGAGTAGATAGAGAATAGCTTAGTGGAAGCAGACTAGATGAACATAGCGTCTAGATAAATCCACAGATAAATCTGTGCTACAACAATTTAAAGCGAGAGAGTTAAACGAATGTTTCATGGAATGATTGATATATTAAATGATGGAATGTTTGATGAAATGCTTAAAAGAATTTCGAATAGAATGATTAAGTCGTTGGTTGATGAATATCGAGAAAAATTGATGAAAAGATAACAGATAAAGCATATAAATCATAAACGATTGAAGAATCTGTAAATGATTGAATGATCAAAGGGTAAATAAATAGAGAGATAGCAAGTTAGAAAGTTGTAGTCGTGTGAACACGGCAAATAAATGAGAATAGATAAATGAGCAGATCCATACATAAGTTTAAGAGATAAAGATAATAGATACATACAAAGATAAGTCGTTAGTTGAGTAATAGATTCATAGATGAACTGGGAGATAAGGAGAATAAAGCATAGATAAATAAATGATGATTGAATCTATATCTATATTTCTATATATAGTTATCTATATGTTTATCTATATGTTTGTTATTTCTTTTGTTGTTGTTGTTATTGTTGTCATTAAATATTTTTTGATGATTTGTCTTACAAGTAGAACAGCAGAAACAACGCGAAAAAAGATAATAAAAAGGAACAGTTATAATGATAATAATCATTAAATTTAACACTCTCGATTGTGCCTTTTCCTTTCTCCCGTTGTCGCTCTGTGCGTCTATCCATCTCTTTGGCTTTGCGCTTCTTTTTGTGTATACATGGCATTTCCTTATATATGTATTGCTCTCTCCTTTACTAGGTATCGCCATCTCTTATACTTACTGTTCTTCTATCTCTCTTGTTACCCGTCTCTCTTTTCCTCACTTTCTCTCTCTCTCTCGCTCTCACTGCCTTTGTCCAACATTGCGTATACAGAATATATAAACGCAATCAGACGCCGGCAACTTCAGGAAATGCCCTCTCTCTCTCTGTTTGTGTGTATGTGTATGTGTGTGTGTGTTTGTGTGTCTCTTTATGTATGCACCTTTTGTCGCTGTATCTTTGTGGTTGTGTGTGTGTGTGTGCTTGTGTGTATCTGCCGAAATCTATTGATTTTCTCTGCTCCTTTTGTGTTTTGCGTTTGTTTTTTTTTTGTTGCTTATTTCAATTTTTTTCCCTCGTTTTCCGTTTTGTTTTGTCGTCTGCAATTGTTGCTCTTGTTGTTGTTGTTGCTGTTGCTGTTGCTGCCGTTTTAAGACATTTTTTATGCTGTTGCTGTCGCTTCAATATATGGCACAACAGCAACAACAACAGCAACTTCAACAGCAGCAACAACAGCTGCCGCTGCCAACTGCAGATGGAAAGTCTTTTGCCGGTTTTCATTTTTCTTAGCTGAAAGCTAAAAACAACAACAACAATTGACAACAACTTTGGGCATATATTGTTAGCAATTGTTGGGGTTGTTGTTGTTGTTGTTGCTGCTGCTGCTGCTTCTGCTACTGATGTTGTTATATATAGCATTTTTTTCGCATGTCGCACAATGTGCAGCAACAAACAACAGCAATAAAAGCAACACAAATAACAATAAGAAAACAAGAAGAAGAACAGCAACAACATTGCACACATGTCGTATACTTGATAAGAAATTCTAGCTATAATTTGAACAACTTTTAAATACACTCAGGAAAACAAACGTAAATCAAATAAAGAGAAAACAAAGAACAAAACAAAAATATAAAAAAAAAACAAAATACAAAAAAACTTAGAAAAATTTCAATTGAATTTTAAATGAATTGAAAAGCAACAAAAAGAACAAAACACATTAAAATGGCAACAAAATACACTAAAAGAAAAAAATTAAAATTTATAAAAAATAATTTAAATTACAGGGTATTTAGTGTAGGGTATAAAAAGGCTAAATAGTTGTTATATGCTGCTAAATTTAATGGGAAAAAATGCCAAAAAAAAATGCTAAAAAATACTTCTGAAATTTTCTATAAAATTTGTTGAGTAACCGGAAAATTGCTACAAAATTAACTGTTTGCTATGAAAATCCATTGGAAAATTGTCGCTGAAGAACTTATATATGAAATATATACTATATTCATAAATTATATACATATATATATTTAAATTTTAAAGGGTATATGGGGTATAAGCGATGCCTAAAGATGTTCGATAATTTAGGAAGAGCTCAAAGAAACACCACACAAATAGCTTTGTTGATTTTACTTTTAAAATTGCAATTACTTTGTATTCAATTAAGTTTAATTAAAAAACTTTACAAAACTGTTAATTAGGTATTAACTTGGCTTAAACTTTAACTAATTTTTAGTATTAAATTCAATTCATTTACCACTGTAAATTTATTTCTTTTGGCTGCAATTTTTTTTTTGAAATTTTATTTTAAGTTTTCTTTAACTTTAATCGAATTTAGAAATTAGTTTAGTAGTAAGTTTAAGAACTTTTAAATAAAAAACTTAAAAATACCTCTAAGAATTGATAAAGATTTTAAATAAAACCTTTTTTTCCACTAAATTCAACTTTTTTTTCCCAATTTTAACCCCTTTGTCTTTTTGTAAAAAAGAAGCAAAGCGGAGCTATTGCAAAATCGAAAAGTATGTAACACATAGAAATAATCATCGGAGACCACATAAAGTATATATATTCTGAATGAGGACGACAAGACGTGTTCATCTAGCCCTGTCCGTCTGTCTGTCCGTCCGTCCGTCTGTCTGTCCTTCCGTCCGTCTGTCCGTCCGTATGAACGCCTGTTTCTCAGAGACTATAAGAGCTAGAGCAACCAAATTTAAAATCTAGATTCTTCATTTTCGTACGCTTTTCGAGTTTGTTTTAGATTTCCTCCTCTGACCCCCGCAATTAGAAAAAATCGATTATAAGGTACAATTTTCAACCGATCAAATTTATTTTTTTCACTCATATTAAATAGACCATTTTTGATCTACGTTGAGAATTTCGGCCAAATTTAACAATAAACACGGAAGTTATAGAACATTAAGTATCGCGCTATAGAGCGTGGGGGTCTAAAAGGTGCGCGCAATGTCCAAGTACGTGCTAAACTATGTGTATGTATAATTATGTGTGTGTATGGCTGTATATGTAGGCAAAGGGGCTCTCGAAGTCGGGTACACTCGACTACCGATTTCTTACTTGTTTACTTTACTGTTTTTATCAAACTAACTTGCAATGCAGAAAAGCTGCAAAAATCATAGAAATTACTTAAAAGATTTTGTTTATAGTCTATAAATAGAGTATAGATCCTCCGTTTTAACATTTTTCATATATTGCAAACATTTTTGTTGCTTTTAAAACCTTTTTTATTGTGTTGCATTTAAGGGTTTGCTTGTCATAAACCAAAATTTACAGCGATATCCTTAGCTGTGTCTTTATGGAGAAAGATTCTTCGAATATGTGCAGGACTTTTTAGGTGATTTGCTACTGCTTCTGCTTCTTCTACGTAACTCGACTTTATGTGCTTCTTTTTATTCTACGGAACTCTACTTTATGTGTTTCTTCTTCGCTTTCATAAAATTTCAATGATAACAGAGTGAGAGAGCAGTCTTAGTCTTGAATTAGTCTCCAAATTTTCCTTTATCCAAAGCATTCACCAAGTTAATTTTTCTATGAATTCTTCTTCGTTTTTAAGTTTTGTCTCTCTTCTCTACGCATATTCTTCGTTTGCCTTTACTTTACACTTTTTGGCCCTTTTTGAACTTTATTATTGTCACTTTTTATTCCTCTTTCTTCTACTTATTTGCAGCAATTTTCATATTTTGTTGTTTTTCTTTTTCATAGTTATTCATCTGTTTGCTTTTATTCCTTGTATATGCTTAACATCTTCGTCCTTCCTTATCACTTTTCATATCTTTTTCTTCCATTTATCTGCAGCAATTTTCATAAATTTCTGTGTTCCTTTTTTCATAGTTTCCCTTAACTAACACAATCTTGCTGCTATTTCTTAGTCCTCTGCTTACCTTTTCCTCCGTTGTTACTTTTCTTTTTGCTTAGCTTGTCTTCAAAATTACCTTTTACTTTTTTTTTATTACATTCTTTTTATATTTTTGTCTTCTTTTATTTTGGTCCTCCATTGTCACTCTATGTGCAACTTTCATCAACTGCAGCTGCACGCAGAAACATATGTCTTAAGGATATGTTATCCTTTATGTACTTTTGCTTAAATTTTTTCTACTCTTCTTTTCTGCTGTTGTGATGTGCATTATGTGTTGTGTGTGTGTGTGTTACTGGCACCTTTTCGACGTGTTTTGCTACACAGAAAAGCAACAAATTTTTTGTTGAATTGAATTCAACGTGAAATGAAAAAGTCCCAAAAGCAAACTTAAAAAGGAAACCCCAAAAAAAAAGGGAAAACTGTACACACACAAAGAGAAAGACAGAAAAAGAGAGAGAGAGAGAGAGAGGAAAAGAACTGGCATTTAGCAGTTGTTAGCAACAGGCAACAGCAAAAAAGTGAATCCTGTTGGGGCTCTACGTTAAACCTACAAGCAACAGCCACCCCCCAAAGGACTTCTCCCCCCCTACTCCTACACATAAGTTATCCTTTGGTCCTATTCAGTTGCCGGCTGTTGCCTAATGGTGGGCGTAGCTCAGACAGTAAAAGCAACCGCAATGTGCTACACCCACATAATATATATGTTTACACACACACACACACACACACACACATACACATACAGCACACACATGGGCACAGGACATACTGTTTGCACAAATCTTTCGCAGGATATTTGCTAACTCATGAAATTTTTAAGTTTTTATATGAAATTATTGAAGCATTTTTATACGTTCCCTGAAAGTTTCGTTCTTTTTTTTGTGCTGCGCATTTCTATAGTAACTTGTGGCCAGGACCTTCTATTTATATATATAAAAATATAGATATTCTGACAGCTGCCTTGAAGCTAATCAAAATTTTGCTTTCACATAAGTATCCTTAAGGTTCAATCATTGAGCTTATTTGTTGTTGCTTTATCTTAAGGTAGATTTCCTCTTGAATTGCTGAAGTTTAGTTTGAAGTCCTTCGTCGTTTTTCTGTGTCTTCTTCTTACTATCTTGGCTAATCAGTTGATGTCTTTCTAGCACTTGTTTATAAATGTAAGCTTCGGCTTATGCTTTAAGTTGCATTGTAAGTTCCTTAAGGAAAGTTCTTGATAGTTTTAATGAGCTTTAATCTTGCTTAAGAAAAATTGTCAACACCTTTCGAAAAATTTTTAAATTTCCTATGAAAATTGCTGTTTTTAAGAAGCTTTGAAATTTGCTTAAAAAAATACCTAATGAAATTCCAGCTTTTAAGGGTGGGGTAAAAAAGGCGTTGGTCATGTTTCAAGAAGCTTTTAAAATTTGAAAAGTTTTTTAAGCAATGCTCTGTAACTGTTGTATTTACTGAAACTAAGTTTAATAAATAGTTTCAAAAGGTATAACAAGTTTTTTAAGCTAAGCTTTAAGGAGCTTTTTAAGCAGGTAAGAGAAAGTTGGAGCAAAGCTTTAAGTAACTTTCTATCAATCTTAAGCTAAGCTTTGGCTAACTTTTCTTTCTAAATAAATACGTATTATGCACCTGTCAGAGATCACTGGCTAACTGCTTTCTTTTTTACACCCTTTCTTCTTGTTCTTTCTCCATTATAGCTTTGGCCCATCAATTGATTAATCAATCAATCAAATAGCCAAATAATTCACAATTTGTACAACCCTTGGCGCCAGATTGGCTCACAGCTCCTGCCTACTTCACTTCACTTCATGCTCCCTTTTTGCATGCAATTCAATTCGTTTGTATTGCTCGTTTAGCTTCTCCCTTCTCGTGCTACACACTAGACGCTTCTCGCTTGTCATCAGTTTTACACAAAGTCAACCCTTTTTTTTGGCAAATGCGTTTCTTATGATGCAAACAAACAAACAAAAAAGGGGGAACAAAACCAAGACAAGGGTCGTCCAAAGATCTCCCTCTCCCGTGATGCTTCTTTCAAACATACACACACAGACTATTGTGTGTGTGGCAATGTTAGGGCAAATGGATGTGCGCCTTATGTGTATTTGATGGTTTAATGGCCAACACATAAACCAAAAGGATAAGCGCAATAAAAAACGGATTTAACTTATTCCCTAACCTTATCCCTAAGCTAAGAGAGGAGCATAAAATGTATTTAACAGCTCGTTCTGCGATTTGTATGCATGTTATCAGATACTCTATATCAGCTAATACCTCCTACTATGTAGGGTTACCCTACACAAAGAGAGCGACCTAAGGATTTAGTAAAGTGTACTAAAATGTAGGGAAATCCTTTTCTTGCTGAGTTTCCCTGAGCTCTTAGCCCGTTTTACTACTACCGACAAGGTTTATACATAGCTTTTCAGCTACAGATTCTATATTCCCCTGATATTTTCGATATATATCCACATTTCTCTCTCACTTTTTTCAGTAACAGCTTCAGCAGCTTTTTCCTAAAAAAATCCTCGTTAACTTATCCTTATTTTTTCCCCTGAGATTTTCTAGATTAGTTAAGTTTCCCTCACAGTTTGCCACTTTTCTTTCAGCTTGCTTAATAAGAGTATTTTGTAGTCGTCGCAATGTTTATAACTTAGTTTTGACCAGACACATACCTAGAAATGGAGCCTAGAAATTGTTCGTCGAGTGCTTTTTTTCCTTCTTTCTCTCGCCTCTTATTGTCTGGGCATAGGAATAACAAAGCAACTGTGCTTGTGGATGAGCGAAAGGTTGAAAGTGGGAGCAGATTGTGTTAGAGGAAGAATAATAATGAAAGAATGAAAGGCAAAGAGGAAATTGAAGCAGACTACGTTGATTTATGTGCATTGAAAAGAGAAAGGAAACGATGCGCAGAGGTGCAAAGAGGGAGTACAATAGTAGCATATAACAGGCAAAGTGTCCTTGAAACGATGTATGTATGTGTGTGCGTGTGTGTGTGTGTAAGACTGTGCAAATTCAAGAATTGCGTACAGGTGGCACATAGCTAAAGGCAATAAGCAGCAACAATAAAAACAAATGGCTGCCAACTGGCATAGCGTCTCAACCTTTACTTCTCCCATTTCTGTCTCTCTCTAACTCTCATCATTCTTATACTTTTACTATTTTTATATCTCCTGCTCCATTTGGACGCCATTTTTGTTGGTTGAATGTCCGAAATCTTAACTTAACCAATGCGGCAGCTATGGTAACCCTAGACTCTGCTTCTCCCCGAGATTAATTGGCACTGAGCCTTGTGCTAAAGTAGGTATAAGGTATCGATAGATTTATTGAAGTAGCCAACTGCAGTGTTTTATTTTATAGTTCATGTTGACAGTGGCAACCCTAAATCCTAGCTGAATGGGGAAATGTTAAAGAAGAGTTAAGGTAGATGTTATATATGAGTGTTAGAGAAAAAGGTCCTAAAAACAAGCAGACCAGAAATGTACATTTTAACGTGCTGTAATTTCTTATTCACATTTTAGAGCTGTGGCAACTCTGGCACTCCTCCATAGTATAGCCTCCGCTTATAATTGCTTCATCGTTGGAGCGGTTTACTCTGAACTTTTCTCTATATTCTGTAGAAAACTCTTTTCATATTCCACTCTGCCTTTCGTTATTACTTTAAATAGCCATGGCAACCCTAGACATTTATTATATTTGCAATTAATGTATAAATCAAAGTTGATAACAAAATTAGAGAAATAAAGAGACAGAGCTATAGAGAATATTTATTTTATCTCTAAATGCAGTCAGTTTCTGGCTTAACATATATCTTAATCAAATCTATAATAGTTAAACAAATTTTTATGAAATTAAATGTTAGTTCAAGAGTTGCCTTTAAGCAATGCAGAGTTGTTGCACTTTAAAGCAAACTGGCAACTTGCAACTTGCGACTGGCAACTGGCAGCTGGCAACTGTCGAGTCTTTAGTTGCAACATTAAGTGGCAAAAGGCGTTGCAACTGTCAACTGACAGATAAGCAGCTAAAAGCAATCGAAATAAAAACCAAAATAAGCAAAAAAAAAAAAAGCGAAAAAAATAAAATGAAAATCTTGTTTTGTGCCAAGTATAAGATGCTCAGAGAGACAACAAATATCCTTTAGCTATTAGTAGGATGGGGTGCAGGGGTGTGAAGAAGAACCTAACCCTAAAAGAGGATAAAACGGATAACATGGAATTTCATTTCAGTTGCACCAAAGGAAGTGCCTAGTGCCAAGGATACTCAAAACCCTTTATATAACTATCGATAGTCATATAATGCCTTCATATGGTATGGCGAAAATATTGCCTATCGATATGCATAAATTGATCGAAATACACTTAAAATTCTCTATTACAATTTCCATAGAGAAACTTTGTCCGAATAATTTTATACAAATAGCAAAACACCCTGTGATATAATGCATAGCTACAGGGTATTTCGTGTATATATATATATATGTATATATATATATATATATGAATATAAATGTTGTGTGAAACTATAATGGGCGTGGCAGCCGCACAAGCAGTAGATATTCCAACCAAAAGCAGACAATGAACACAGTCGTAAAGTAGAAACTGCCACCGTAAGAGGAGAGGGAAGCAAGAAGGAAGCACACAAGAGAAGAAGCAGCGGCAGCAACAACTCTGTATAAAACATGTCCTGGGAATGTAATAGAGGGTGTATGTGTGTGTGTGTGTGTTTATATTTCTGCATTTTGTCAAGCCACAAAAAGTTCTTTGGGGCACATTGAACTTGTTCTTGGACTGTTTCCAAATAGCTTGTTGTCATTTAAGAAGCAAAAGGATTCCAAGGATGCAGCTCCTTATCTACTTGAAGCAACAACTACGTTTACAGTGCTTACTTGAGAAGAACTAAGAACTGATTTAAATGTAAAGCCAGTTCTTCAGAGTAAGTTACTGCGCTCTGAATGGAATCTCCAAATTGGTACAAATCTTTATCCTAAGTAGAGAGAGAAAAAAGAGAAATCCCTATGAATATTGTGGAAAATTATACGTAAATTGGGAAGAAAATGGAAACATTGGGATTTAAAAGGAAGAAAGGAAATTAGATAAAAATAATGGTAAGTAAACTGAGAAAAAGATCAAAGAAAGGATAGAAAATGTTTGGAAAAGAAACGTGGAAATAAAGTTAAAGAAAATTGCAATAAAGTTAATAAAAAGAAAGGGAATTTCGCATCAAAGCGAACAATGGAAACTCAAAAAAATATGGGAAGAAAACATAAAAAGTTAGGCAATGCATGAATAACAAGTAAGAAGTCTGTAGTCGAGTGTACCCGACTACGAAAGCCCCTTTGCCTACATATTCAGCCATACACACACATACTCATACATACACACAGTTCTGCACGTACTTGGCCATTGCGCGCGCCTTTTAGCCCCCCACGCTCTATAGCGCGGTACTTATTGTTGTATAACTTCCGTGTTTTTCGTTCAATTTTAACGAAACTCACAACGTAGATGAAGAATGGTCTACTTAATATGTGTGTGAAAAAGAAATCTTATCGGTTGAAAATTGTGCTTAATAATCGTTTTTTTCGATTTGCGGGGGTCAGGGGAGGAAATTGAAAAATTAAAAACAAACTTGTACAGCGTACGAACATAACGAATCTAGATTTCAAGTTTGGTTGCTCTAGCTCTTATAGTCTCCGAGAAACAGGCGTTCATACGGACGGACGGACGGACGGACGGACGGACAGACAGACGGACGGACGGACGGACAGACAGACGGACAGGGCTAGATGAACTCGTCTTGTCGTCCTGATTCAGAATATATATACTTTATGGGGTCTCCGATGATTATTTCTATGTGTTACATACTTTTGGATTTTGCATATTTCCAATAGCTCCGCTTTGCTCTTTTTTTACAAAAAGGCAAAGGGGCTAAAAAGATAAGCAAAAGAAGCAAAGAAATGCAGATAAAAATATAAATTAAGGAATTTAAGATGGAAACTAAAATCGAACGGGGTATATCGTGGGAAACCCCTAGAAACGTGTGCCTATCTTTAATGAACTAGTTATAGATTGAGTCTACACTCAATTTTCAAGCGTTCTAGTGATTGCAGAGTTATCAAAGAACTCAATGGAATTATGGTCAAAACGCTTTTTACCCTATACAACTCTGTGTTATGGATGCTAAGACACAGAAAGTCCTGGAGCTATTCAACTATCGGAAAACCAGCTTTTACTTTTTGTAACTAGTTGTTGGAGGTTTCAAGTTACTTCTCATAGTGAAAAGATACGCAAAAAAGAGTTTTTAAGAAGAGGGAGAGAGAGAGAGTTAAAAAGAGAGAGAGAGAAAGACAAAGAGAGAGAGTAGCTGTAGAAACAATAGAAAGTAAAGGATAAGTAGAAGGAAAGAGGGAAAATTAGCAGCCAGCAGGGAAACGTCATGCTCCATGCGCTGTTGGCTATAGGCAAGACTGACTGTACATGCATTGAGATATTATCTTAAGGCTACTTCAGTCTTATGTTGTCATCGCTATTGTTGTTGTTGTTGGTATTGCAGTAGCTGTTATCAGCTGCCGAAGGCATCAGTTGCATGCAACATGAAACAGCAGCGGTTACTGTCAATAAAGAGGGCTGAAAATAAAGGAAAGGCGTGTAAACTGGGGCCTGAATAGACTAAGAGAGGCAGAGCTTATACCAGTGGGTAGGGTAGTCTGACGGTTAGGGGCTTGAAGGGACTGAATTCATCTCATCATTTTGAATGGGGGGCAAGCAAACAAAGTTTTTTTTTCTGTTTTTTTTGTGTTTTCCTTTTGGTTCAACAAACTTCAATTAATGTCGCACGGCTGTCGCTTGTGTTGCTTTCATTATTTGTTGTTGTTGTTGTTGCTGTATGGAAACTAAAAACTTACAACACACTTGCAAGTGTCAAGCCTGTTGCCGTTATTTCCAAACCCCTCCATCCACCTCACCCCAACAATTTCTATGAATGAAAAAATGCTAAAAAGAAGCAAAAAAAAAAAAAAGAAAAAATTTTACAGAAACGAAAACTATTCACAGCTTGCAACGCCTCAATGAGTACATATACATAAATATATATATTTTCCCTAATGGGCGTGGCAGCTATATAAAACTAGCAGCTCTAAACTCCCACTACACAACCCCCCACCCCCTCTCTAACAGTCACCTCTCCCATTAACGTTCTGGTTTAGTTTTTTGTTTTTATGTTGTGCACTTTGTTGACTTTTTTTGCTTTTTGCTTTTTACTTTTTGATGTGTATCTCTTTGGATTTTTTTTTGCTTTCTTTTTAGCTTTTTGGGTAAATGTTGACTTTAGTTAAAATGTTGCGCCTCTTGAGCGGCATTAGGGCGGGGCAGCTGAGTGTTTTGTGTAGCGTAATTGCGTCCCCTTTTTCTCTTTTCTTTTGCTGTTTACGCAAATTTCAACATTTTATTCTTTTTT
This sequence comes from Zygothrica quintamaculata, assembly GCA_037044455.1. Classification (NCBI taxonomy): domain Eukaryota; kingdom Metazoa; phylum Arthropoda; class Insecta; order Diptera; family Drosophilidae; genus Zygothrica; species Zygothrica quintamaculata. The sequence continues at coordinate 210,738 of JBAMBS010000937.1, read as the reverse complement.
TTTGTTTTTCCTTTAAAGGAATTTCTTTAAGCTTTATGTTTTTGCTTGTTGTCCATTTTTTTCTATCTATACAAAAATATTTTCTATTAATTTCTTGTGTAAGCTTAAAAGCGCCATCTATTGTAATTCTTAGGTACTACTTAGAATTTATAGGCTAAATTCAAATGGATATTTAGCCCCTTTATCTTTTGAGAAAAGTCTAAAAGGGAGCTAATAAAAATGTGCAAAATCGAATAGTATATAACGGTTGAAATACTCATCTGAGCACCCATATAATATATATATATTCTTGATCGGGAAGACAATCCGAGTCAATGTAGCCCTGTCCGTCTGTTTTTTGAGTTAAAAATTTGAGTGAATTTTGTTAAATTTTGATTGAGTTTTAATGGACATTTTTTTAAGATTTGCTGAAGATTAGTTTGAGGTTTGTTTAACGTTTTTTTGTATGGACTGTACTGTACTTTACAGCTACTTATCCTCGCTGTTTCTGCATACAAGTTTGCATTCAATTTACACTAAAGTTGCAGGGTTCTTAAGAGCAAAAAAGAGATTAATTTATGTGTTAATTTGACATAGTAATATCTATATATATCTATAATATCTATATCTATATATATATGTATAATATCTATATATATATATATATATAATTTATTTATATTTTTAAATGTGGACTAAGAAAAGTCAATCAAAAATTGCTCGTAACATACTAATTGAAAATTAATTCAAATATATTTAAAAAAAAATGAATATAAAATATTTTGAATTAAGACAAATGAAATTGAATTAAACTAAGCCTGGATATATTGACAATGTAATATATTTGACAGGTTAAAAAATGTTCCAACATTTATTGCACGACATTGGAAAAATAAATATAATATTAGTTAGGATGTTAACTATAATTGGTTAGAAAGTTAGGCAGAGCAGAATTTTCACTTTAAAACTAAACTAAACTTGCATTTGACATTTGGCTAATAAGTTGAGTTAACTGCTAATTGAGCCATAAACATAACAATTATTGATATAATTGTTTTTGACAATTTCGGATAATCAAGAAAGAATTTCTGTGAATATTCAATGAAAATCGCAGAAAGTTCGTTGCGAAAAATGTGTTAAAATTTCAATAAGAAATATATTTTCATTTGTCACGCAGAAAAAAGCAATTAAGTTGTCTACGAATATGGCTAAAAAGACAGACAGAAGAAGAGTAAAAGAGACAGAGAAGGTTAACAGAAGTTGGTGAATAGGCTATAAATGTTATCAGTGCACTTAAAGGCCAAGTTAATGATATTATGCCCATTAGCGTTTTGGCTTATAGTCTTTTAACCTTTTCGTGTTAATTTAAACGTTTTTTTTTTTGGGTTTTTTTCTCTTGACTTTCTTCTCGGCGCTTCTGCTTTTTTGCAAAACGTCTTTTGGCCAGGTTAATAAGCTTAACACTAAACACAAGAAAATGTCTGTGAGAATTTCGTTTAACTGTTGACACGTTTGTCGTTGGCTTTCAACTTGGCTAAAAGTAATTAAGCCAATGCCAGGCAAATGTCTGACTTTCGCATTTACATAACAATTGTTAACTGAACATCAGCAGCTGCTTGGGGCAACTGACAAGTGGCAAGTTGTAAGAGCTGTGGGGCACAGGATTAACGCAAAGAGCAGACCAATATATATATAGATAGAGTCCAAAGCAACTGCAGCAATTTGCATATATTTTAATTAAAGCCATGTTCTAGACATGCCTCAAAAGGACTTACCAAAGCAGGCAAAAAGGATTCCCTATTAACCTTTTCAACACTTGAACGACTTCAATTAAAGGTTGCAAGGCTTTAAGACTTGGCTTAAACAACTAATAGCTGTATGTATAATAGATACAAAAAAAAAAAACATTTCACCATATTGGCTAACAACAGAAGCTGGCTCAAAACACAACTTCTAGTCTTGTCTTGTTTTCAATTCAATTTCAACTTTTCCTTTTCAGTTTTTTTTTGGCAATCTAAAATCGGTTATACACGACTAAAACTCAATCAATCTTAATAAAATTTACAATGTAGATCATGCGTGGTCTAATTATTATGTGTTTCAAAAAGAAATTTAATCGGTTTAAAATTGTGCTTAATAATCGTTTTTATCGTATTTCGGGGGTCAGGCGAGGAAATTCTAAAACAAACTCGTATAGCGCACGAGCATAAAGAATCTTGAATAAGTTGTTGGAAATATTTCTAAGTCTCGTTATATATAGTAAATATATGCCATAAATTTATAGCAGATAAAGCAAACTTTGTGTCACAATTCAGTTTTGTATCAGAGTTCTATATAAAAATGTATAAAGATTTATTTTCACATTCAAATTGATAAGAAAAACAAATGAAAATTTACAAATATATTTAACTTTTGACATATTTTCTATAGCAAATTGAACAAGAATATAACTAAGATATATATACAATATATATACTAAAAATATAGATATATATATCTGAATAAATACATGCATTTGAATAAAAGGTATTATTTAAGAGAGCAGATCACAATCCGTTAATGTATAGAAGAATGAGGATACCAAGCAACCACTGCCAAAGGCTATATAATGATTATAACGTCGTATCAATAGTACCGAATAACTACATATTAGCATAAAGATAATGAGAATAAGTATAATTTTCCTTTGCTCTCTGCAACGTTGTTTGATCATTGCCCTTCTTGCTATTGCAACTCTTTCCCTGTGTCCACATTCACAACAACGCACCTGTCCAATTAGATTTACCATATCGCTGCTTCTTTGACCCTTATACTTTTTAAATGTTTTGCCCAATTCATCCGTTAATGATTTCATTGCCTTGGGGGAGCAGCGCGGGGTGTGGGCGGCGCAGTAATCCCTGTTACTACTTGTCCAATTCGTGTACAATTTCTAATAGTTATGTATAAATATATATAAAAATAAATATATATAAATATATTATATTTATATTGAACAAATAATTAAGGAAATACTTAACTGATATATAACCGAAAGCATACTAGATTCTACAATTATATATATATAGTATTCAAGCTTAAACAGACCCATTAGTTCAAGGACAAGACAGTAGTAGGAAGCGAGAGAGAGAGAGAGAGATTGCTTAGGACTAACACTGAAATTGCTACATTTGCTGCTGCTGCACATGATTATATGTACTCCTGATATGGCTCTTCTTGATATCCTTGCTATAATCTGCACTCACCAGGGAATTACACAAGTAATCCTGTTTCCATATAACAATCACAGTTTCGATTTATCTCAGCACCTCTGCACCTATTTTTAAGCAAACTAAATTTGTTGTCACTGTAGAAGTTCTGGGTTTATAGTACCGTTTTATAGCAATATTTATAGCAAATGCCACCTATAATATAGTCCAAATTTATTATTCCTTCGAAAAGAAGATAACAACACATCCTGTCGGACGCTCACAAGTTGTAGTTGTGGACAGTATTAAGGGGGTTAACCCCTAGGTAAATCATTGCATATATAGGAAGCATTGAAGATCAGATTCTGATTATCCTGACTAGCTTGCATAGCATCGTTGCTGTCAAATAGTGTACTATCCGAAAATACCTTCAAATGTTACCCTAACTTTTTAGCCGAAATAATCCTTATCTTATCCCTTTGCTTAAGATTCTTCGCTGTTGTCTTGAGGATGTTCATACCAGATAAATAGAGTTGAGAGTACAAACATCCCGGGAGAAACCTTCCTGGACGTCCTGACAATGCTGAAGTTAAGGACTTAAATTAAATATTTACTGTACGCTATGCTAAGTTGAGAACAAACTATATACATATTATATGTACAGCTAACAAATAGCAGTTATCCCACAGAGAGTCAGTCTAAGCCAATAATGGGATATTGCTTTCAGTATATTTCTTTGAGCTTAAGAGCTAAACCAAGTACTTTATTCAAGCTATACTTTTGAGTCCTTATCCAAGCTAAAACTATATCATTTATATGCTTAACCCGCACTAATATAACATTTTAATATATACCGGTTATATGCAAAACCTATAATGCAGAAAAACTCTTGCATATATTCGATATTTTCTTTTAAGCAATCATGAGTTGTATGCAAATACGTTGTATTTAAATGATTATTATAAAATAAGCCACAGGCTTAGAAGTTTACTTAAATTTTTATTTTAAATAAAAGAAGCCGAATATTAAGCAGAATGTTAAATATAAATTGAGATCAAAAATTTTAATATTGCTGTCCTACAGCTTATAATTTGTTTAAAACCGATAAAAATTTATATGAACTGATTCCAAATGAACGATTTTTTATTTGTTTATACACAATATTTTCTTATAAGCAATTTTTTGCATTTATGAGGCTAAATTTAGTTCTAAATAGTTTCATGATGTTTAAAAATAACATAATTTTGCATTTAAGCAATATTTGCATATAAGGTGTGCATCTTATAACCGATATATGCTGTGTAACCTTATTGGGGCTAACAGTAATGGAACCCATTTGGTACTAAATCATTTTCAATATAGATTTCCATTTTCCATTTTTCCTCTTTTGCATTTTTCATGATTTTCATTGAAAATTTATTTCAATGATGAACAAAATAATCGAATGACTTGAGATTTTGCCGCAGCACTGATGAAACACACAAAATCCCTGCGTCCTTGGTTGTCTCGGAAGGTAAAGCTTGTTGCGAGCGGTGGCAGATAGGGGAGGTTGTGAGGAGGTTACGCACCTTATAACGGTTATTGATTTTTCTTGCTTGTTATTTTTCTCTTTATTTCATTCTTTATTATTATGATTATTGCTGTTGTTGTCCTGCGTTTTTTTTTTTGCTGCTGCTTCGATGGAACATTTTCTGCAGCGACGCAAAACAATAATTTTTCCCTAACAGGCGAACTCCAAGGCTTCGAGTCCTTTTTTTCCTACTTCCTTTATGCAATTTATGCAATAGCCATAGTGTGTATGTGTATGTGTGTATATTTCTTTCCGGTCTGAATAGAGTTCAGAAAATCTTTAAAAGATTTGACATCTACCTTCTATAGATGAATAGCAACAACTCGGGACTTTAAATCTGCCTAAGCACCTTAAGCCGACGTATGCTCTTCATATCCTTTGTTGTGCTCACCCGCACTGTCACTTAGGGTATTGCATCGGTGAGCAGGATGTGCTGCCCAAAAAAGCTCCTGCGATAGACTCTTTAGTCGCCTCTAACTACTAGCCGAGTTTGCTGAGATGGAGTTTTTGACCCGCCATTTCCTCAGCCCGCACCCATGGCACGATGCTGATGATCACCTCATGGCACCGTATCTAGGTATCCCGGTTATTGATAATCGCTTTCTGACCTTCTTGTATTCTGAACTTCACGGGCTGTCGTCCAGCTCCACAAGAAAGCTTTGAAATGCCTCTGTATTGGCTTTAGCGATTCTTCTCTGCAGCTCAGCTCAGGTTTTCCCTGAACACTTCCACTAGCTGTGCATGGAAGCCATGAACTCTAGCTCTTTGGGCTCGCCTCGTTGCTGTAAGACAATCAATTTTGTGGTCCCTAATGCCCTTGTTAGAGAGAGACAGAAAGGAAGAAAGAGAGAGAGAAAGAGATAAAGGGATGCAGAAAAACTTTGTTGACTAACAAATTGTGGTTAAAAGTCTAAGAAATGTTAGTCAATTTAAGCCAAGTTTGTAACATTTTTTTTCTTTTTGTTGCCTAGCAAATCTGCTACTTATAAGCTATACTTCCTATATACAGTTATTTATATATTTATATATATAAATTTAATTTAAGCTCATAAAACTTTTGCCTGCAAATAGGAAAAAATTAAAAAGAGAAAACTTTCTGCAGATAAAAGAAGAGTCCTGAAATGTTATCCTTGAGGTTATTGCAAATATGACTAAACATTAAAAGAAAGTAGAAAGGAAACGAGAATAAGAGTGAGAGCGAAAAAAAACGAAGAGAATATAGTAGAGAAAGAGAGAGAATAGTTGAATAGTTGTTGTCTACAATAGTATGACTTTGTTAGGACAGAAACCCGTTTATAAGCCTAACAATTTTTAAAAGTTACTTGCCAAGTATACAATATTATAATTATAGGTTTATAGCTTTATAAGTACAGTAAACACTCTTTTTATGGCAACATTTTATGCTGAAAATTAGCTTTTTGCTGTGAGAAATCTATTTGTTGGCAACATTTAAAATGCTCATTTAGAGGAGGCTTCACTGTACTCCGCACAAATATATATAAGTATTAATAATTGAATCAACATTTGCATTCACAATAAACACACACACACATTCAGCAGCTTTTTTTATTGTGAATTGTTTTTTAATTAACGCAGTAAAAAAAAAATCGAATTGAAAATTTTATTTTAACAACCAAAAGACATTTTGCAGCCCTTTTCCCTTTTGGTTTTTCTTTTTTTTTTTGCCTACAACAGAGACAGCAAATTGGCTATCTGAGGAAAATGTGCGAAAAGTGTGAAAATGTGTGAAAAGTGAATGTCGCAAACACGGTCGCTGCCTGTGTTGGAAAAACTGGGGAAAAACTCCGCGCGAAATGTTCAATAATTCAGACGAAATTGACATAAGGCAACAGTGCGACATAAAAGTCAATATACAGCAGCCCCTAGGTACAGTCAACACTCCATATACACACATACACACATATATACACAGCTTCACATATATACTGTGTACGCACACATACACACATATATATATATACCGTTATATAGATGCAATTGTAGTTAACATGCGCCTGAAACACTGTCAACGCCAGACGCAATCATTTCCCGCTGATTTTTGGCACTGAACGACTATGAAATACCCTAACAAAGCTTAAGCAGAATATTTAATTTATATGTTAAACTATGACATGCTGCATAGCTTATAATAAAATAGCTTCGATTTATCGATATTTTTGTGATTTTTCCCCATTTGCTTGAAACTTAACTAATACTTTAAATACTTTCCTATCGTGTCATTTCTCCCCACTTATAGGCTATTTTGATATATATTTATTTACTCAAAAACCTTATATATACTTTAAGGACATATCAACCTTTTACAATAAATGCTTAACGCTTGCTAAATTAATCGATAATAACCATTTATCGCATATTATTTATGCTTAATTTTACTTTCTTCATTTCATACTATTTCGCATGCAATTTATATGTAAACTCTTTTAGTCGTGTATACCTTATTTTTTCGATATAATGTATAGGGTATATTTAGGCTGACTTTTCAACTTTGATACAAAGCCAGACAAGCCTGCCAGTGGGCGTGGCTGTGTGCAATGCATATAGCAATTGGTACGCCTAGTCAAAAACACGCAACACTTTCAATTAGCGATGTAAAAAGCTTTTGTATGTTATCGATACCGATAAATTATCTATGCAAGTAAAACGAAATTGATATTTTTACTTGTTATGCAGTGTCTAACTGATAGATTAAAGAAGATTAAGCGAAGTATTTAAATCAAATGTTTTGCTATATGTTATCGATAACTTAAGTATATTATTATTGCTATCGTTGAGCATATAAAATGAGCTAGATCAATGTTAACGAATTCGATAAATCATATATGTAAGCTTAGAAAGGGCATTTGCTAATAAAGTGCATTGTCGATAAACGATACTTATCGATTTATCGATAAGGCAGTAACAAATGTGGCATGTATTAAGGATTGTTCCATGTGGCAGCATCTGTTAAGTATGCAATATAAATGCGACAATGTGCGAGGACATTGCATTCTGCACATAACAAATAGGGCAACAAATAGAGATGGGGAAAGGGAGGGGTAAAAGGCAAGGGGCGTGGAATAGGGAGCACACTTAATGACGGCGCCATTAAAGTATTTGTTTAGGCGCAAAGTTAGTTGATGTGTGAATAAAGGGAAGGGCAGGAGACACTTGGAGTAGGGGTAAAGGCAATTAACAACATGGCACAACTTTTCAACAAAAACACATACACATACACATACACACACATGCATCAACACATTACACACACACACACACATTGAGCAATCTATCTATCTACTGCTTACTTTTAACGCACGCACCGCGTAGCAGCAAACAACACTAAAACTCTTCCCACACAAACTAAGAAAACTGTACCCACCTACTGTTCACACTATTAGCCCTAACTAACCCCAACTGAAAGCAATGCGTGCCAGCAAAAGCTCTATTTGCTATGAGAATATTTACTATGAAAGGCAACTAATAAATTTTTCTTTTACTTTGCTCCACTTTAACTGCAAGTTTATTCAAGTTGCAAATTTTCTTGATGTATATGTTATTAGTGTGTATGTATGTGTGTGCGTGTGTCTGTGTGTGTGCTTGTGCTTGTGCTTGTATGTATGTTGTCAACACTTTGCAAATTACATTGCAAAATTGCGACCCATGTGCTGCTACTGTCTCGTAAATGTATAGTCATGTCATCATATCGTACTGTTATTCACACTAACTTCGTCTCTGCTCTTTACCCTAACAACTATAATAGATATAAGTATATGTTTGTGGAATATGTGTGTGTTTGTGTGTGTGTACATATCTTAACGGTGCACAAGCAGCCCTTTTGTATTATGCTATTATGCTTAATACCTTCTATTGAATAGCTACAAGGCAATTTTCTAATACCGCAATTACTTTGACATTTACCCTGTCCGTATGTGTGTGTGTATACGTGTGTGTGTGTGTGTGGATAAATGTGTTTATCTATTTATCAACTAATAGCTGAAGTAACTTGTGTTTTTCCTTTACACTTTTGTATGATTATTTGTTATAATAATTGATTTGTTATTCAAGTACGATAATTTTTCAATTAGGAATTAAAATTTGTAACAGAAACTTTGTTTTTGATTCAATTGAATCATTTGATACATTGAAGCTAGTTCATATAAACTTCTATATATGCTATATATATATATATATATATATATATAATGTTTCTAATGCAACTCTCTCTATATATATATACATACATATACACACACATATATATACATATGTAACTATACATAATATGCAAAGGCAGCGACACAAGTGGTCGGCCGCTGGCAAATTCATTTTAATTTAAGCTTCCTGTTTTTAGTTGTTGTTGTTGCTGTTGTTGTTATTCTTAGTTGTTTTTATTTCTTTTTTTTTTTTTTTGGTTTGTTTGTCGTGCATTTTCTTATGTGCGTGTCAAACTAATAACTAGGCGCTGTTATGACAACAAAACAAAACAAAATAAAAATAAAAATACAAATAAAAAAAAATAAATAATATTAAATAAGAAATTTACAAACAAGCAAGTTAATTTTATTCTAGACAAACATTAACATAACGCAACAGTCAGACATATACACACACATATATACATGCATGTATGTATATTATCACACATATACACATGCATACATACTACTTCTGTCTATATAGTTACCTAAAGCTTAATACATAATTTGCTCTTAACTAACATATTTAAGCAAACGTCAGACACAATGTATGTGTAAGAGTGTGAGAGTGGGAGAGCAGCGCATTAGGTAGCTTAAGAGCGAAAGCGCTGCGCTGCCGCTGTAACAATCGCTGTTGCTGCAGTTTTAACGACAGCGCGCACGATTTGACAAAGCTCAGCTCAGTGCGCGTACGCTGAAAAGTTGAGAGGCGGCAAAGCGTAAGGGAACGTGCAAAGCATGCCAAAATATATATACATATATATATATATATATATATATAAATATAAAAGTGAAGGTGGAATAAGTGGAATGTGCTGTACAAAGCAATAGTATAAGCAACAGTAGCTATATCATAGCATAGCAGCAATTGCAGCGTCGCCGTCGGCGTCGGCGTCAGCGTCGGCGGCGTTGGCAAAAGAGACAAAAACAAAATAAATGAACATAAATTAACCGAGGTCTGGCTGAATTAACTTGGATAGAGCTATATTGTCTGTCTATATGAATTTTGTATGAATGTGCATTGCAGTACGTTTCTGTGAGTGTGAGTGTGTGTGTGTGTGTGTGAGTGTGGGTGTGCTGGTTGCTGGTTGCTTTGGGTGTTACCGAGCAGACACGCAATGCACAACTAACCTGTGCAGATACACAAACAAAACATACAATTAGACTGAGCTTTTTACACACACAGACACAGACATACAAATACATAAATATACAGTGCAGCATTTTGACTCACTTACACATTCAGACATTCAGTCAGTCAGTTAGTCAGTCAGTCAGTCAGTCAGTTACTCACTCAGTCACTTAGCATTATTTGCTGCGCTTTGCATTCATCGTTAGCGTCATCGTCAAGGCAGTCAACCTGAAAACTTGCAGTCAACTTTTCACACTTTAACACTGCAAACTAGCAACAACAGCAGCTGAACGTATATACATGTATACCTACACACCCACACCATACACCCATACACCCATACACCCATACACCCATACATCCATACACATATAAATGAACATGCATTTACAACTGTCTGGCGGCAGTCCATAGCACTTTATGCTAATTGCGCGTTTGCCTTTTGGTCAGGTAGCAACAGTGCGACCCATACAAATGTCAAGTGCGGGTGAGAGCGAGACAGTGAGAGCCAGATAGAGAGAGAGCATAAAATTAAAATATATATATATATAAGAGTGAGTTATTGTGTGTTGTATATTATAGGTGTATGTTGTGTATGGTAAGGGAGGAAGTGAAGTAATAGAACAGTATCAACGGTATCAACAGTCTGAGCTTTCACTAAGGACACGGCGCGTCGTCTAGTCAGATATGTAGTTAAATCCAATAAGAAACTTGCTGCACGCAAGCATATATTGCTTTTAACAGCTGTTAAAACGATATTCAAATAGACATATATATATATATATATATATATAACAGATATATAAATAGATATATTAATTGTTTCACCTGTCACAAATGTTATGGAAATTTCCATTCAAACGATTGGAAAATCCAAAGAAAAAAAAAAAAAACTAATAACTTTCAACGAAACTTATAAAAAATTCCATTGAATTAGCTTTTCGTTCATGCAATACAACGGAACTAATTAATAACGACGGAACTAATGGAACGAACAAATTTAATGAACGATTCAAAGATTCAACGCTTGAATTATTGAACGCTTGTGGACGATTGAACGATTGAACGTATCATTGAATGTTAATTGAATTGAAATCAGTTAGAATCTTAAATCTCAGCATTTAATTCATTCATTAAGAAAATTAGTTCAATGCACTTAAATGTATAAAGCAAATCAATTGAATTAAGTATATTGACCACATAAAGGAATAACAATTTCTATTATAACTATAGCCTACCCTACCCTGCCTACCCTAAGGAGTAGTTTATGTAGTTGATATTGGTATAAGGGAAATTTAATTCAATCGGAAAATACCTTAATTAAATTTTGTTCTTTCTAGAAGAAGCTTTAGGTTGAAGTCTGTCAATTATTTTTTGCCTGGAAAGCTAAATCCTTTCACATTCTTTGCTGGAAGTTTTCTTCTGCATTTTCCCTATATAGAATGAAGTAATTTTTAACCCTCTTCAACATGAAAGTTACTTCAGTTGCTGAGGTAAAGTCTTGTCTCTCCAAACAGTAGAATCCCTGAAAAATTCCAACAACAAAGGATGCCAAAAATAGTTAGGGATTTAAGCTTAAATTAAATTAAAACTTTTCTAGTTCTTTCTTTGGATCTAATCAGAAATAACTGCGAGTTGTGTAAAGAGAGAGAAAGACGAAACGAATAAAAAGGCAAAAAGCTGGCAAAAACATGTTTAGAGCAAGAAGCAGCTAGTATAGAAGGGTTAAGATAACTGTCAACAACAGCAGTTGTTGGGTTCAAGTGGTTGAACAAGTGGGTGGAATGCATTAAGAAGGACCTTTCCATTCAAAGTCTAACGCTATGGCTGTGGATCTTAAGCTAAGGCTGAGGTTGAACTTAAGCAGCAGCAACAGCAGCAGCAGCAGCGTTTGGCCTAAATTATTCAAATAATGTTTGCCTATTATAATTGTCATGCTTCTTCTTCCCGCACTCTCTTTCTCTCACACTCTCTTCACTCTTTCTACCATATTGTTTGTTTGTTTTTCTAGTACTCAGTTCACATTTAGTCCAACTGTCAATCTGTCAGTTTGTCCAACTGTTTGTTTGCTTGTTTGTTTGTTGTCTTGTATTGTGCTTTGTTGTATTTGAATTTGTTGTTGTTATTGTGTTGTTGTTGTTGTGTTGTTGTTGTTGTTGTTGTTGCTGTTGTTGTTGCTGTTTACTTTGCCTCTGCTTGTCTTCAGCCTTTGTTTACCTTGGCTATCACTCGCTGCAGTCAAAGCTAAAGTTCATATTGCCCATGGCTAAAAGATTTATACGAATTAACATATGAATACATATACAAGTATGTATGTATGTATGTGTGTGTGTGTGTGTGTGTGTGTGTGTGTGTGTGTGTCTGTAGATTTGTGTTTTTGTTTAGGAAATGCCAAAAATATTTGTAAACTCTCAAACTTAATTGCCAAATAATTTTTAGCTTTTTCTCTTCTTTTTTCGATATTTAACATAGAAATGTTTTGCGACTAGAAAATACCCTGTAATAATAAAGGTACAGCATATTATGTAGAATAAGTGTAAACTCTTTATTTTAGAGTTGTGCCAAGTATTCTATCTCTTTCTCTCTATCTCTCTCTCTCTCTACTCTCTATCTGCTAATTGATGTCTTCAAAAACGACAGCAACTGTTTATTTATTGCTCATTAATTATCTCTATCTATCTCTTACTCTCTCGCTCTCTCTCTGTCTTTCTCTCTCATTGTCTGTCTCTTATTTTGTTGCTATCTCTGTCTGGTTTTCCCTTCAATAGTTAACTGCAACTCGACCCTGGACAAGTCAAAGCCAAAGCCAAAGCCAAAAAAACGAAAACAAACCCAAAGCGAAGGTTGCTGCCAATTTTTTTTTAAAAATTTTGGTTAACATTTTTTTCTTTTTTTTATATTAATTTTGGTTTTTTATCTCTTGTTTTTTTTTTGGTTGTATTTTATTTATTTTCTTTTTTTTTTATTTTCGGTTGTTTTTTTGTTGGAAATTTGAGCTCAAATTTTTTTTAGTGACTTGGAAAATGAGTCACAAAATGTTTAACAAGAATTGCGAATGAAAAAATTAACAAATTCCAATAAGACTAATATACCACAACATTGTAGCAAATTGTGGTGGGGGTAAGTGTAGTTAGTTTAGTGTTGAAAAGATGGGGAGGAGGGAGGGGAGGAAGGTAGAGGGAGTATAGAGGGAATAGATATCTGTTGGTATGTTTGCTGTTATGAAGTTTGTATGCGATTGCGAATAATAAGAATTGCATAATAAACGTGAGCTAATAAACATGTAAAATTAGCATTAGTTAATGATAATTACTTAATGATAATTAGCTAATGACAGAGCATAAACAGAAACGCCAACAGCAACAGCAACAGCAACAGCAGCAGAAATACTGCTGCCACAAGCGAGCATCATGTAACAAATACCCAAAAAAAAAAAAACAAAATTATAAACACAAAAAATAAAAAGTAAAACATTAAATAAAAAGCTCGTAGAAAACGTGCAGAATTATGCAATATATATATGTGTTAATTTGTATGTATTAGTGGGATAGCATGAACCAAAGCCAAGCTCAATGCAAGCGAGCATGAGCATGAGCGTGAGCGTGAGCGTGAGAGAGATTGGCACACTGTAAACAATGTATACAGTGTGCGGACAGCGACTGGGCAGCGAGGCGAGCAGCGCTCGCAGGCAGCGAACATGCATTGCAATCAGTGAGCAGGCAGCGAAAAGGCAGCGTACAGGCAGCAAACGAGCAGCGAATGAGAGTGAGTGAGAGGCAGGTGTTAGTCCATGCTAAGTATATGATTTTTACAGCGCTTTGGCTGTTGTTTCAATTTCATTTTGTTTCAATATGTTTTTATATGCTAGTAAATGCGTGTATGTATGTGTGTGTGTGTGTGTGTGTGTGTATGTATGAATAAAAGCGAAAGCGCAACATAAATTGCAATTGAATTTTTGCCGCCTAAAAGCAAAAAAAGAAACAAAAACTTGTTACTAAAAAATGTTGCGAAAAGCGCAGAAAATTTTATTTGTTTTTTTTTTTGTGTGTGTGCGCTACAAAACACACACACACACACACACACACATAGATAAAGAGTAAGCATTGTAAGTGTAACAATGTAACAATAAATTAATTGATTATGTGACGACAGACAACAGTTTAAAGAAAAAAACAAGAAGAAAAAAAAGCAAAAGAAGAAAAAGAAGTAACACAAGCAGCAAGAAAAAAAAAGAAAAAGGTGGCAATAATAATTATTGCAATGTTCATATAATTTATTGCAATTTTTTTTGTGTTCCATATGCAACAGCTACACACACACACACACACGCAGAGTCAACTTTTGCTTGCTTTTTTCTTCTTCTGATTATTTAATTGATTGAATGATTGATTGATTGACCAACTGACCAACTGCTTTTGCTCCCAATACATAATATTTTACAGTTAGAAAAGTCTGTTCCCCATTCAACGTTTCCATTTTAGATCTATAAATGTCAAACCCAAAGAGGAATGCAATTAAAATATTTGTAATATTTAAACTAAACTTGAGTAAAACAGTTAAGAAAATTCACAGCAAAAGGGAATTGTATTGAACTAAAGTAAGAACAAAAGTTCTTTAAGGCTTTAACACACACACACACACACACACACACACACACACACACACACACACACACACACACACACACACACACACAGTCATGCGGGCACCCCCCCAAGGAGTAGGCTTAAGCTCACAGCGCTTTCTGCGGCTTTTCACGGTACATTATAGTACAGTAGTCTCTAACTAAGACAGAAAGTAGACAAAACTTTAAATAATAATCAATGTATTTCATGTGTATTTGTGATTTATGGGTTTTAAGATGTTTCTTGCCGCCAAGTTGCAAACATTTATGGGCTTCGAGGTGCTTTCTACTCTATAAGAGCTGCAGTATGTCATATCATAGAAGCTTTGCCTGTATTTAGTATTAGCATTAGCAACTGTCTGTTGGTAACATTTATGGGGTTTAGGATGTTTCCTATTCTTAGTGCATAGCAATCACCTTAAGCAGGCCTCACTGTAACAATATTAAACGTGGCACATAAAATTTGTTAGTTTTATGATGAAGTTAAGCTGCTTTCCTCTCCCTCTCCCTCTCTCTATCTCTCTCCTTCTTATGCATATTGTGTCACGATTTTTGCTCTCCCTATCCCTCTCTCTCTCTCTCTCTCTCTCTCTCCCACTTTGCTCCTTTTCTCACCTATTGCCCCATCTATAGCACATGAGCTTTGCACTCAACTTTAATGGGCTTTTGTCATGTGTTAACAAATGTTGTACGTGCCACTTGAATAACTAGTGAATTACTTGTGAATAACTCGTGAATAAATTATGAATAAATTGTGAATAAATTGTGAATAACTCATGAAAAGCAAACTTAAAGCTATACAAATAAAATTCAAATTTCGCATTGGTTTATGCGTCCTCACAAATTGTGATCAAATTTTTAAACGATTTTCACGTTTTGCTTCAATTGGAAAATTAAATGAAAAACAGTTTTTGTTTATTTTTTTCTTAGTTTTTAGTTTTAAACTGTAAATTTGATTTTTCATGAATTGCAACGCGCAGAAATTTGTTAATTTTTTTTTTTATATATTTTTTTATTTACAGTTTTTTATTTAATTTTGTTTTTTTGTTTGTTTTGTTTTATTTGTTTTTTTTTTTGTATTTATTTTCCCATTTTGCGCTTTTCCTTTTCACTGCGATTCATCAATCATTTTAACGCGCTTTTATTTACCTTTTTATGTTGTTTTTTATTTTTTTTTTGTGTTGTTGAGCGACGCCATTTTTTTTTTCTTTTTTGGTTGCGCCATTTTTAATTTTGTGTTCTTTTATATGCTGCCTGCTTCGACGCCATTTTGACATTATTTATGCCAATGTGCGTTAGTATGTGTGTAAGGCAGTGAGTGTGTGGGTGTATGTGTGTGTGTATGTGTGTGTGTGTATGTGTGTGTGTGTGGGAGAGTGTGTGTTGACACTTTAACTTTATGAGCCCGACATTCGTGGATTTAATTCAATTGCCGTCGACGGACAAAACGAGCAACCAAAAGCAACAGCAGCAGCAGCAGCACAGCAGCAACAACAACAACAACAACAGCAACAACAACTACTACAACAACAACAACAACTACAACAACAACAGTAACAGCTAACGGCAGCAACAATAATTTATTTAACCAAATGAAATTCTCTTTTGTTTCTTGTGCCATTTTGTTGTTTGTTTTTTTTTTAATCATATTTTGCATTGCTGGAAAATTGCATAAATTACCGTTAGTCAGGCTCAAAGTGACGGCCAACTAGAGAAAGGACAAAAGGGGGAATGGAGCAGTTCGAATTGCATAAATTAAATTGAATTGAGTCACATTTAATTAACTTGCAGGAAAATAATTTATTTTAATTTAAGCAAAATTCGCATTCGTATTGCTACTACCTTTACTCTCTCTCTCTCTCTCTGTTTCTCTCGCTCTCTCTCTCTGTCTTTCTCTCTCTCTCTCTTTCTCCATCTCTTTCTCTATCTCTTTCTCTTTCACTTTATCTCCGTTATCCTTCAGAAAATACTTATAATCGCTGAGAACAATCCAATTTTGCTTGCATTTCCCTACTTTCTATCTATTTTCTCTTGCGTCTTTCCTCTTGCCACATCTCTCTTTCTCCTTCTCTCCCTCTCCCTCTCCCTCTCTCTCTCTCTATCTCTCTCTTTCACTTTATCTCCGTTATCCTTTAACAAATACTTATAATCGCTGAGAACAATCCAATTTTGCTTCACACTTCCCGCGTTTCTATCTATCTCTTGCCTCTTTCCTCTTGCCACATCTCTCTATCTCTCCCTGTCTCTCTCGCTCTCTTTCTCTCTCTCTTTCCCTCTCTCTCTCCCTGTCTCCTTCTCCATCTTACTCATTATCAAAGGGTTGCGCTAAAAGCTCTAAACATCAATGAGAATGTGCAAATAGTTTTAGTCCCATGGAAAGCCTATAACTGTTCTGTTCATCTGGCTGACAGTATGGATGCAATATCCTATAAAAGGATAACAATTAGAATTTTTTGTATACATCACACTGCAACTGCTGCTGCTGCTGTTGCTGCTGTTGCTGCTGTTGCTGCTGCTGGTGTTGCTGCTATAGCCGCCTGCACATGTTGCTGCCGTCGCGTACTCAGCTTCATTTTTAATCCTTTAAATGTTGTGAGCTCCCTCTGGGTGCGGGGTTGTTGGAGGCTGTTGCCATGTCTGACAGATGCAGCCAAATGAGAGGCATTATGCGATTTGCTGTTGCTGCTGCTGCTTCTTTCCCCTTTTTGTTATTATTTCATTTTGTTTTTTTTTTAAGCTTCTTTGCCTTTTGCAAAAAGGCTAAAAGGCAGCTAATGGAAATGTACAAAGTCAAAGAGTGTGTAACAGGTTGAAATAATCATCTGAGCACCCATAATATATATATATATTCTTGATCAGGACGACTAGCTGAGTGAATATAGCAAGATCCGTCTGCTGTCTGCCTGTTGGTCTGTCTGTATGAACACCTATTTGTCAGATACTATAAGAGCTAGAACAAACAAATTTGAAATATAGATTCCATACGCTATACGAGTTTGTTTTTTGATTTGTTATTTTTCTGCTCTGTCCCCCTGTAGTACAAATAACACGATTAATAAGCACTATTTTCAACCAATTGAATTTCTTTTTGGCACACATAATAATAAGAACATTTCTGATCTAGGTTCTGAATTTCGTTAAGATTGATTAAAAAACATGGAAGTTATACAAGATTTAAAAAAAGGCACGCGCAATGCCTTTTAGTTCATATATAACTGTGTTTATGTGTGGGTGTATGTCTGTGTATGTGTGGACAAAGGGTTTCACGTAGTCGGGTACAGTCGACTGCAGTTTTTTTAATTGTTTTTTGTTTTTTTGTTTTAATGAACGCGGCGCAACGAGCTCATTGTTTGCAGTGTTAATATTTGGTGTCTGCCACCAGTCGAGCAACTGTGTAACTGTGCAACTGAGCAACGTAGCAACTGTTCAGTAGCATAACAGCAAGAACAACATCATTATCATTATCATCATCATCATCAACATTAAGAGTGGCAACATCATTATTGGGTTTTGCCATTTTATTGTTAGTTGCAACTTTTTATGCACATTTTGTGGCAATGTCATTGCACTTTTTTATGTCGTCTAAAGAGTTTACTGAATATTTATCAATTTTATGATATTCCTGCATTAACTATGCTATTCTTTTCCCCTATATATATCCTATACAAGTATTATATATATATATATATTTATATATATATATATTTTGATATATCTTTAATTAATTTCCCCTTCTTTTCTTATCAATTTCAGTTTGCAAATGGCGCCGATTTAGCCATTAGTATACCCAATAATCCTGGTCTAGACGATGGTGCCTCATATCGCCTAGACTATAGCCCACCCTTTGGCTATCCGGAGCCAAATACAACCATAGCGTCACGTGACATTGGCGATGAGATACAATTCTCTCGTGCACTCCCAGGCACCAAATACAATTTTTGGCTTTATTATACAAACTTTACACATCACGATTGGCTTACCTGGACGGTGACCATAACGACAGGTAAGTGATTAAGTGGCAACTCTACTACTCTAATATATATATATATATGAAAGAGCTTTCAGCCGATTATGCTTAAGAAATAAAATATATAAATAAAGTATTTATCGCATAAAATTTTATTTTTGCTCTTTCAAAGTTTTATCCAGCAGTAAATAATTTAATAACTCGGTGGCAACTCTGTTAAATGTGTAAAAGCTTACAACAGCCTTAAGATATCGTTCAGATACCAGCTAATACTGAATTTTGCATATATTTCTATATTATTTTCACTGCATAAATTTAAATATTTAATGCAGTTCACTGATATCAGTCCTAGTTCAATTATATATATATAAATTTATCGGGTGCTACTTTAATTCTCTTAAAATTGTTTAAACAGCTGCAAAACAAAGTTTTATATTTCTACAGTTCCAATGGGTTCAGAGAACAAGGTGCAAAAATAATGACCCTTTGGGGAGTAATTAACCCAATGGCAAATGGCGACAAGTTGCAAATTAAATATATATATATGTATATATAAAGAACACTTAAAACAAGGTTTATAATTATTTTGTGTATAACAAACATATATATATATAAACATATACATATAAAAATGTTTGTGTAAAATTGTTTCCTTGATCAACTCACACTCTTTTTGTCCAACAGAAAGTTGTGTTGAAAAGCTTCCACCTGTAAGTGCTGCTGGCGCTTAAGATGTCAACAAGCATCGGTGGTTCAGTGGTAGAATGCTCGCCTGCCACGCGGGCGGCCCGGGTTCGATTCCCGGCCGATGCAATTATAGTTTTTTTTTTTATTTTTTTTACAGTATTTAAAAAAATTTTTAATCAAAATGAATATATCTAATATATAAATGTGTGTCAATTAAGACAGATCTAAAGCAAAAATAAATTACTCAGAGGACAAATTTCTGCTTATTCGTATAAGCACTCAAGCTTTAATGCAAAAGTTTATGCATAAAATATATATTATCATTGTTATATTATTTTGCATGATTAGTTTCATACATTGAACTGTCCTTAATTATATAATACAAATATGCAGAACAGAACAACAACCTAAAAAAAACTGTTGTCAAAAGTAGAAAGTGAAAAATCAATGTAGCGCTGCATAAACAGTATAAAAACTTAACACAAACAAAAACCCAAAACGCAGCAAAAGCAAAATCAAACTCAGTCGTACAACGTTACTTACAAAGAGTGCAAAACAGAGCACACACAGACAGGGCTGCCAGATTTTGAAAGTGTGAAATGGCTGAAGTTTTGCATGGAATAGCTGAGGAATACAAAGACGTGTTTGCGAGGCGAAAAATGAATTGTTGACCTTTTTTTTTTTTTTTTTTTTTTAAAGTGGCTGAAATGATATTTTTAGTGGCTGTGGGCCTCCAAAAGTGGCTAAAACAGCCACTAAATGGCTGATCTGGCAGCCCTGATAGCGCGAAGGAATATTTAAATAAAACATAATAAAGAATTATTCAAACATTGATTTATTTATTTATTTATTATAGTATAATTTTTTATTTTTGAAAATATTTGTATATATATTTTTGTTTATTCTTCTGTATTATTGTTTGTATACAGTAATAAATAGTACGAGTGTATAATATAATTTATTAGAAATATCGTCCCGTGGAACTTCGATATATCAAGATTAAATATGAAGAGAAAGGACTTGATAACGAAAAGTTCTGGAACTATGTATAAAAGAGAACATTTATTGCCCCCACTAGAGCTCTGTCCGAGTTGTACTCCTAATTTTGGAGTACATACCAGACAGAAATTATGCAAAGGTATACCAAAGTAACCTTGACTTGAGTATCCCGGAAGGGTCAATTAAACAAAATTTTGCTATAACTCATTGGGAATTCTAAGAGCAATTTTGCATCAATATGAAATATAATTGATACTCCAGCTAGCGCTGCCTTTGGAATTAATTTTGTGCATAAATTATGCAACAGGAAAACAAAAAGAAAATTTTAGACTTTTTTTCTATATTTATTCAATTTATTTATATTTAATGACGCGGCTCCCAATGAACTGTCTTATTAATTTACAAGGAAAAAAAGCCGTTCCGTAAAAAAAAGCTAGTGATATGTATGTGTGTGTGTCTGTGTTCAAGAGCAAAGGAGGGATACACCACCCCACAGCAGAATCATTCTTACTTATTTAAAGCTCCACTTCTTAAACTCTATTGACACACAGTTTTAATTTGTTTTTATTAGGGATTATAAGGTTCCTCGATATAGAAACGGCAATAAGTGTTTCTATAGATTTACCCCTATTTATTTAGGAATATCTGTTACATAGAAAGAGAGGCAAATATTTCAATAAAACATAAATAAGAATTATTGAAACATTGATTTATTTATTTTTTATATTTTTGTATATCTTATTTTTATATATATTTATGTTTTTTTTTCTGCATCACTATTAAATCTATCAAGAACTGATAACAATAATTGGTAAGAATGTATAACAACACGTCCCGTGGAACTTTCAGTTGTCACAGCAAACCAGTGAAACGATGGAACTTTTAAATGAAAAATTCCAGAGTGATGCATAAAAGAGAACATTTCTTGTCCCCACTAAAAAATTATAAAGCTCTGTCCGAGTTGTTCTCCTAATTTTGGAGTACATACCAGACAGAAATATGAAGGTAAACCAAAGTAACCTTGACTTGAGTATCCCGTAGAGGTCAATTGTACAAAACTTTGCTATAACTCGTTGGGAATTCTAAGATCAATTTTGCTTTCAACATGAAATCTGATTTATACCCCAACAAGCGTTGCCTTTAGAATTGAATTTGTAGTAAAAGTAGGCAACAGGATAACATAGACATTTGGTCGATTTTTTTTTATTTGTTTTTTTTTTATTTTTTTAGCCCCTTTGCCTTTTTGTAAAAAAGAGCAAATCGGAGCTATTGGAAATATGCAAAATCCAAAAGTACGTAACACATAGATATAATCATCGAAGACCCCATAAAGTATATATATTCTGAATCAGGTCGACAATACGAGTTGATCTAGCCCTGTCCGTCTGTCTGTCTGTCCGTCTGTCCGTCCGTCCGTCCGTATGAACGCCTGTTTCTCAGAGACTATAAGAGCTAGAGCAACCAAATTTAAACCTAAATTTATCATTTTCGTACGCTGTACAAGTTTGTTTTTGATTTTTCAATTACCTCCCCTGACCCCCGCAATTCGAAAAAAAAACTATTATTAAGCACAATTTTCAACCGATCAAATTTATTTTTGGCACACATCATAATTAGACCACTCTTGATCCATGTTGTGAATCTGGGTAAGATTGATTAAAAATCTCGGAAGTTATAGATCAGCAAAAGTGGTGTTATGGGCCCCGGGGCGTATAGTAGTGCGCGCAAAATAAGAGCTAGAGCAACGAAATTTGGAACGTGCCAAATGTGCCAAATTGAGAAATATGGACAAGTTTATATTTGATTACTGCATTTCCTCTCCTGACCCCCCCACCACACCACAACCAAGCAGTTAAAATAACAGAGTATTAGGCTCAATTTTTAGACAATTGAATAGCATAGCGAGCAGGGCTGCCAGATTTTGAAAGTGTGAAATGGCTGATTTCAACCACTTTGTGTCACACGAACGTGTCACAGCTTAGGAGATGATCGATCATGAAGCATCGGTGGTTCAGTGGTAGAATGCTCGCCTGCCACGCGGGCGGCCCGGGTTCGATTCCCGGCCGATGCAAATTAGTTTTTTTTTCTTTTTATATAAATTAATGTTTTTTTTTTATTGTTTTTATTTACAGCACCCGATCCGCCATCAAATTTATCGGTGCAAGTGCGTAGCGGTAAAAATGCAATCATACTATGGTCACCGCCCAAGCAGGGTAGCTATACGGCATTTAAAATTAAGGTACTTGGACTATCAGATGCATCGAACAGCTATAATCGCACCTTCCAGGTCAATGACAATACATTCCAACACAGTGTCAAGGAGCTATCACCAGGTTCTACATATCAGGTACAGGCCTATACCATCTACGATGGTAAGGAATCTGTTGCCTATACAAGTCGCAACTTTACGACAAGTAAGTTTATATATATCTAAAATATATCTTTATTCTTTTATTTTAAAACTGGTGTTGGTAATAATAATCTTAACTAAACCACAAAAAAAAAAAACAAAATATGATTTTGCTTTCTATCCCAAAAAAAAACACAAATTTTATTGTCCTTTCTTTGAATTGTGACTAAAAACTAAATACAAATTAACTAAAATATAAATACATAACATAAAGGTCGAAGGACGCGGCATAAAGAATTGCTGGATATTAAAATTTTGAGAGGTAATGTTATACACTTCTTGATCCTTGGATATTATTAACTTAATATGCGCGTTGCATGACACAGCAGTTTTTAAATACCTTTTGTTTGTTTTTCCTCTTTCGTTTTGGCAATTTTTCTTTTTCTTTTTTTTTTATTTTGTTTTATTTGAAAATAGAAACTAACCTCAAAAATTGCAACTAAACATTTACAAAGCAAACTTTACCACCACCAACAAAATTGCCAGTATTATCTTTCTGCTCTTCCATTTCCAACTCCGCTCTCTTACCCCGTTGTCAGTTTCCATTTTCCATTTAACAGGACTCTGAGCACAACCCTGACCTAGCTCCCAATATAGCTAGCAGCCAGCAGGCAACTGACCGCTGGCAACTGGCCAAATTCATTTTGTTAACCAAAATTGCGTAAAACCTCAAACACTTGCTACCCCCTTCTATACACACCCACAATCCAAAAACCCTTTATTACATTTTTTGCCTGCTTCCACCCTCGCCTCCCCGTTTTGCTTTTCGTTTGTCCATTGTAAAAGTAGTCGAAACTTGCATCCGAAAACCACTACAAAGTGCGGATACACAAATATCCTTTTATGTTACTCATACACACACATATATACAAATATATATATATACTAGTATATATATATATTGTATATTAGTATGCCTGTCTACAATTCCTTAAAGGATTTACTTTGATTACTTTATCAACTTGTACCGATCCATTTCAATAAATTTCTAATTTTATTTTTCACTTTGCACTTGCATTTTTAAACTATCTGGCAACACGTTCAAACTACTGCAATTCGCTGCATGTTAAGTTAGCTGCGATTGATTATATATGTAATATATATATATATATATATATATATTAATTTATTTATTTAATAGAAATTAATTCATTTTATAATTAATAATTTCATCTTAAGAGTCAATATTTTTAGCACTTTTTATAAATATGTACCTATTTTTTGTTAAGTCTAGAATATTTTATCTACAAATTTTCTTAATTTATTTATAATCCTTAAAATGAAGCATGTCATGACTCTAAGCTGTATATATTAATTGTTTTAATTAAAATTAATCCAATTATAGTAAATTATTAATAAATTGCTTTAAGTTAATCCTTTTAAACAAAAGTCCATGCAATTAATCTAAAGCAATAACTATATTTAGATCCTTTATATGTATATATAAACTGTACATAGAGTGCTTTTTGTTTAATTTCTTTTTTATGTATAAAATGTAAATCTAATGAAAAATGAATTTTCTTTTTTTGCTGCGATTTTGCCTGTTTTCCTGTGTATATTGACGCTCATCGTGTACAGAACCGAATACGCCTGGAAAATTCATTGTTTGGTTCCGTAATGAGACGACACTGTTGGTGCTCTGGCAGCCACCATATCCGGCGGGCATTTATACACATTATAGAGTATCAATAGAACCACCCGATGCCAATGGCAGTGTGCTGTATGTAGAAAAGGAGGGAGAACCACCTGGTCCGGCACAGGCAGCATTTAAGGGCTTGGTGCCTGGACGTGCATATAATATATCGGTGCAGACAATGTCTGAGGATGAGATATCGTTGCCAACAACAGCACAATATCGTACAGTGCCATTGCGCCCTTTAAATGTTACCTTCGATAAGGATTTCATAACATCAAATTCATTCCGTGTGCTCTGGGAAGCGCCCAAGGGCGTTTCTGAGTTCGATAAGTATCAAGTATCTGTTGCAACCACACGACGTCAATCAACAGTAGCTCGTAGCAATGAACCGATTGCTTACTTTGATTTTCGTGACATTGCCGAGCCCGGAAAAACATTCAATGTGATTGTGAAAACTGTTTCCGGCAAGGTCACCTCCTGGCCAGCTACGGGTGATGTTACACTACGTCCACTTCCTGTACGTAATCTGCGTAGCTTCAATGATGACAAGACCAACACAATGATCATCACTTGGGAGGCAGATGCAGCAAGTACTCAAGATGAATATCGCATTGTGTAAGTAAACTTTGGCCTTTTCAACTTTTTCAGTTTCCGTTTAATTACCCCAACTTTACTTACCTTGATTAGTTACCATGAGTTGGAGACCTTTAATGGAGATACGAGCACCTTGACCACAGACCGTACACGCTTTACACTGGAAAGCCTATTGCCAGGGCGTAATTATTCGCTTTCCGTTCAAGCTGTCTCCAAGAAAATGGAATCCAATGAGACAAGCATCTTTGTGGTTACTCGCCCCTCATCACCCATCATCGAGGATCTTAAGAGCATACGCATGGGTCTAAACATTAGCTGGAAGAGTGATGTCAACTCCAAACAGGAGCAATACGAGGTGCTCTACTCTCGCAATGGCACCAGCGAGGTACGCACACTCTTTACTAAGGATTCTCGCTTGGTTATCAAGAATCTTCAGCCTGGTGCTGGCTATGAGCTTAAGGTCTTTGCTGTAAGCCATGAGTTACGCAGTGAACCTCATGCCTACTTCCAGGCAGTCTGTAAGTATACCAAACTACAGCTCACTAGATAAAGGATTGCCCAGATAATTTTGGTTTTGTTTTGCAGTTCCAAATCCACCTAGAAACATGACCATTGAAACGGTGCGTAGTAACTCGGTGCTGGTACATTGGTCACCACCGGAAAGCGGTGAATTCACTGAGTACTCCATACGCTATCGCACGGACAGTGAACAGCAATGGGTGCGTCTGCCCAGTGTACGTACCACAGAGGCTGACATAACCGATATGACCAAGGGTGAGAAGTATACAATCCAGGTGAATACGGTTAGTTTCGGTGTGGAGAGTCCCAATCCTCAGGAAGTCAACACAACGGTACCACCAAATCCTGTTTCTAATATTATACAATTGGTCGATTCACGTAATATAACACTGGAATGGCCCAAGCCAGAGGGACGCGTTGAGTCCTATATACTCAAATGGTGGCCTAGTGATAATCCAACGCGTGTGCAGACTAAGAATGTCTCGGAGAATAAGTCAGGTAAGTGGAAAAGTTAAGGTGAGGAAGTTCAGGGAGAAATCTGTCTCAGAGAGCTTAGCTCCTTAGACCTTGGCCTCACGTAGTTCACTCTATGAAGCTAAGGAATAAAACTTTAGCCACAGCAAGCCCTTTTTCATTTTGTTTTCCTTCAAGAGGTTTATCTATACCCGTTTTTTCATCCACAGCAGATGATCTGTCAACGGTGCGTGTGCTGATTGGAGAACTGATGCCTGGATTACAATATAAATTTGATATACAGACGACATCCTATGGCATACTTTCGGGCATAACGAGCCTCTTTCCACGCACCATGCCACTAATACAATCCGATGTGGTGGTGGCTAACGGTGAAAAGGAGGATGAACGAGATACCATAACATTGAGCTATACACCAACGCCGCTATCATCATCAAAGTTCGATATTTATCGCTTCTCGCTGGGTGATACAGAGATTAAGGACAAGGAAAAGCTAGCCAATGATACAGATCGTAAGGTTACCTTTACTGGTCTAATTCCAGGACGTCTCTATAATATAACAGTGTGGACAGTAAGCGGTGGTGTGGCTAGTTTGCCCATACAACGACAGGATCGTCTCTATCCGGAACCCATAACACAGCTGCATGCCACAAACATAACCGACACGGAAATCTCCCTACGATGGGATCTACCCAAGGGAGAGTACAATGATTTCGATATCGCCTATCTGACAGCTGATAATCTGCTGGCACAGAATATGACCACACGCAACGAGATAACCATTAGCGAGCTGCGTCCACATCGTAATTATACTTTTACTGTGGTAGTCAGATCAGGCACAGAGTCTTCAGTGCTAAGAAGCAGCGCACCACTTTCCGCCAGCTTTACCACCAATGAGGCTGTCCCAGGACGTGTAGAACGCTTCCATCCAATGGATGTGCAACCCAGCGAGATAAACTTTGAATGGTCATTGCCCTCCAGTGAAGCAAATGGTGTGATACGACAATTCTCTATAGCCTACACAAACATCAATAATCTGACCGATGCAGGCATGCAGGACTTTGATTCTGAGGAGTCCTTTGGTGTTATTAAGAATCTCAAGCCCGGCGAGACTTATGTCTTTAAGATACAAGCGAAAACTGCCATTGGCTATGGACCAGAGCGTGAATACAAGCAGACGATGCCCATACTGGCGCCACCACGTCCTGCCACACAGGTTGTACCCACCGAAGTGTATCGTAGCTCATCGACCATACAGATACGTTTCCGTAAGAATTACTTCTCTGATCAGAATGGACAGGTTCGCATGTATACAATAATTGTGGCTGAGGATGATGCCAAGAATGCTTCAGGGCTAGAGATGCCCAGCTGGTTGGATGTGCAATCCTATAGCGTTTGGCTACCATATCAGGCCATCGATCCCTATTATCCCTTTGAGAATCGTTCTGTGGAGGACTTTACCATTGGCACTGAAAACTGCGATAACCATAAAATCGGCTATTGCAATGGACCACTCAAATCCGGCACAACATATCGCGTCAAGGTACGCGCATTTACCGGACCCGATAAGTTCACGGATACCGCTTATAGTTTTCCCATTCAAACCGGTAAGTTTCCTCCTATAGAATATATGCTTCCTTGATTATTTTTCATTCATCATTGATAACTAATCCATTTGTAAATCCTTCTTAAATCATATTTATGTCTTGCCTCAATGCATGTTCTTTAATTAGAACTGTTGAGTTCACCTGGTAAGCTCATATTCCCTTCCAGCTTTGTACAGTTTTGCTACATCCCTTTTTGATATTTAATTATTATCACTTCGTTTTTTTTTAACTCTTCTTCTATCATTAACAGATCAAGACAATACTTCGCTGATTGTGGCCATCACAGTACCATTGACCATTATCCTTGTACTCTTAGTCACCTTGATGTTCTATAAGAGACGTCGGAATAATTGCCGCAAGACCACAAAGGATTCAAGAGCCAATGATAATATGTCACTGCCGGATAGTGTTATTGAACAGAATCGTCCGATTTTGATTAAAAACTTTGCCGAACATTATCGCCTTATGTCCGCCGACTCAGATTTCCGTTTCAGCGAAGAGTTCGAGGAGCTGAAACATGTTGGACGCGATCAACCCTGCACTTTTGCTGATTTACCCTGTAATCGTCCAAAGAATCGTTTCACCAACATTCTACCCTATGATCACTCACGCTTTAAGCTACAACCGGTTGATGACGATGAAGGCTCTGATTATATTAATGCCAATTATGTGCCAGGACATAATTCACCACGTGAATTTATCGTTACACAGGGACCATTACACTCCACACGTGATGACTTCTGGCGCATGTGCTGGGAGAGTAATTCACGTGCCATTGTCATGCTCACTCGTTGCTTTGAGAAGGGACGCGAAAAGTGTGATCAATACTGGCCTAACGATACTGTTCCGGTCTTCTATGGTGACATTAAGGTGCAGATTCTCAATGATAGTCACTATGCTGATTGGGTGATGACCGAGTTTATGCTGTGCCGGGTAAGTTTTATTTTCGTTATTGTCCTCAATGCAACTCCCATTCCATCTTTCTGATCCTTATATTCACTTTCTTTCTCCCAGTCAGATCTTTAAATTCCTCTTTCATTCTCCCAGTCCGTTCCTTACATTGCTCTTTCTTTCTGTCAGTCCGTTCCTTACATTCTTGTTTCTTTCTTCCAGTCCGATCCTTGCATTCCTTTTTCTTTCGTTCAGTCTGAGAACAATCCTTTAAACAATCCTTAAAATTGAAATCCTTTTAAGCAACTTTTACTTATAAGTATTCTTTAATATTTCTCTATAATCCTATAGGGTAGCGAACAACGTATATTACGGCATTTCCATTTCATCACCTGGCCAGATTTTGGTGTACCAAATCCACCACAGACACTGGTGAGATTTGTGCGTGCATTCCGTGATCGGATCGGTGCCGAGCAGCGTCCCATATTGGTGCACTGCAGCGCTGGCGTTGGCAGATCAGGCACCTTTATAACATTGGATCGGATATTGCAGCAGATCAATACATCCGATTATGTTGATATCTTTGGCATTGTCTATGCCATGCGTAAAGGTAAACCCAAATACCATATCCCTATGCTATGTATCCGTTATATGTAAATTAATCTCACTCTCATTCTTCGTCTCCCTCTCTCTGTGTTATACTACTTTCTCTATATAGAGCGCGTTTGGATGGTGCAAACGGAACAGCAATATATTTGCATACATCAATGCCTGCTGGCTGTGCTGGAGGGTAAAGAGAACATTGTGGGTCCTGCGCGTGTTATGGATGATAATGAGGATTTCGAAGGTAAGTTTAACTTCATTAAGCACACATTAAACGACAACAACAACAATGAAGTAATGATGTTGCCTGTTGCCTGGTGCTGGGCCGCTCGTTAAAAGCGTTAAAGCGATTCACTAACCCGAATCCTAGAACAGGACATAAGCTAGCTATCTCTTTTTCTTCTATATATATATATATATATATATACATTTATATATATACATATATATATATATAAGATTTTTGGTGCTGGGTTTTAAGATATGACTAACCAAATTGCAAATTTCTTCTAACACACACGCACACCCACACACACACATGCACACAAACAAACACACGCACGCCCACACATGCCCACACGCAAATTTTATAACCATAAAGGCCACATTGGTCAACTGGATGAACATGGCGCAATCATAGCCACAATTGAGGATCATCAATTAATATCACATCATCATCATGAACTACATCCCGATGAGGCGGAGGCCATTGATGATGCAAATGCTGCAATTATCCATGATGATCAACAGCCATTGACGGCCAATAGCTTCAGTGCACATATTAACAGTTTCGGTGGCAGCAATGGATTGGGACTTGGCCTTAGTTTGGGATCCAATTCAATGAGCTCATTTGGGGTTGTAAATACAACAGCAACAACAGTAGCAACAGTAACATCAACAACCACGGATGGTAGTGATAGATGACATTCGGTTGTCAATCAGAATGATAACAACAATTCCGTGGTTATTGTTCTGGTTGACAACAAGCCAAGTTCAATGATCTGCAAGGAAGGTAGCAGCATCGATATTGATTCCAAGGAGCAACAACAGCAGCAAATCAATGCAGTAATGACCACATCATTGCCAGTTAATGGTTATACCACATTACAGCATAGACGTAAATCCCAATTGATCACCTTTAGCGCATCCTCCTGTGATATCAAGAATAGTCTCAGTCATGAGTTAATAGCTAATGGAGGTGGTGGTGTTGGAGGAGGGGCAGGAGCTACTAATGCTTCTACTGCTGCTTCCAATGGCAGTGCACGTGCTAGTCGTGCCAATGTGCGTTTAAGTTTTGCTGAAGAGGATGTTATGATACTCCCACAACAGCAACAGCAGCAGCAGCAACAATCGATTGGGGAGGATGATGTTTTCCGACGACGCTCCATGCTGGAGGTGGAGCTGGGCATTGAGGCTGGCGAGGAAGTTGAAGAGGAACTTGAGGATGAAGATGTTGTCGAGGATGAGGAGGATGTCGAACTGTATATGCACGACG
The DNA here is from genome assembly GCA_037044455.1 of Zygothrica quintamaculata. Taxonomy (NCBI): domain Eukaryota; kingdom Metazoa; phylum Arthropoda; class Insecta; order Diptera; family Drosophilidae; genus Zygothrica; species Zygothrica quintamaculata. The sequence continues at coordinate 180,167 of JBAMBS010000937.1, read as the reverse complement.
AGTTCGAGACACACATTGATGCCAAATCGAATAACGCCAATGATGATAGCGGCGGTGGCAGCTACGAGGATTCCCATGCATTGCACAGTTCACTTGGTGGCAGCAATCGGAATAGCCTTGAAAAGGATGATGATGATATCGAAGTGGATGTCATAAGTACTGATGTTAGCTGCTATGATCAGCTTTTAGGCAGCAGCTGCAACACGCGCAACGGCGATGATGATGATGATATTGCCACACTTATCGGTGATCCCACTGAAAATTATTCAACAAAATTAACAAAAACAAAACAAATTGGAATACTATTGGGTAATGGTACAGTTAATTCAGTTAATGCAGCTAATGGTGGAGGTATTGCTACAACTGGTATTGGTAATGGAACAGGTACAGTTGCTACAGCAACTGGTAGTTCTGTTGTTGTTGGTAATGCAACAGCCGCAGCAATTGCAACTGTTGCTGCTGGCATTTGTGAGCCTGGTAACGTTGGAGTCATCTATGCCAATCCGTTTATGGGTTTGTAAACAATAATTCACTTTCTTTCTTGGTCTCTTTCTCTCTGTCGCTCTCTTTCTGTCTCTTAATTCTATACCTCTTTCTATCTTTTGCTAACTTATTGTATATGTATATCTGCTTTTTAGTTCGTTTTAAATTTTTCCGTTTTTGCATGTTTTGCGCTTTTTTTTTATATATGTTTTTTATGTTCTCTCTGTATAAAAATTTTATCACATAACTAATATATACATATATATATAAATATATATATATATTACATATAATAATTTCAGATGACGAAGGCATCGCGGAATCGGGCATGTAATAAGGATAAGGCCAAAAAACATTGAGGGAAACCAGCAGCAAAAGAAAAGCAACAGAAAAAAGAAAACTTTATTCAAATTTACTTAAGAAAAACTCGAAAAGCAACGCTTGATATTACTTGATACAGTTGCAGACAACTATATCTATATAAATGTGGTATATATAAAGAATAACCCGAACTGGATCGTATATATACGATATATATATATATTTATATATATACATATATAATGAAAAGTATTTAAATATATATATATACATATATATATATATATATAATAACTGACATGTATTCCAATCCTATATATACATATGTATGCATGTATATCCTTAAATTCAGATATGCTAAAGATACTACCGATATTAATTATTCTAACTGATTGTCAGACGAAACGCGCAGATATTTTTTATTGCTAGCCACAATTTTTTCTATTGTTATAAAAATTATACCAATATATATTATATACTATATACTATATATATATATATATATATATATATCTGTAGCATTGTATGTAACTTGCAATTTTTGTACACTAAAGTTTAGTTAAAAAAAGTAACAACAACAATATACATATATATATATATATATATATATATATATATATATATATATACGACATATACAATACGATATACAAGATAAGGCACTGCTTATATTATATATATATATATATATATATATATATATACATATATATATGTGTAATTTTATATTTATGTATAATTTGTAAAAGGAAATGCAATAATTCAGTTGAATAGTTTTTAAACGAAAGAAACGTAGCAGAATTTGATGTTGCAAGACATTTTGTGGCAAGCCACAAGTTGTAAACTCCATGTACATCACACTACACACACACACACACAAATTACACATAAATGTAACATTTTACTTTAATATAGTTTTTTTAGTTTTGTTTTTATATATATATATATATATATAAATATATATAAATTTTTTTTTTGTTTTTATCTATATAAACTATAAACGTATATTCGATATAACTATATATATATATATATACTATATCTATATGTTAACGAAAACTTTGTATATGTGTAATTTTTGTGTATCTACTGTGCTACTTTGTAATTGTTTAATTTTATAGAAATTTATTTAAAATGAAGAACAAAGAAACAAAAAAAAACCAAATAAGAATTTCTTTTTATTGCTTTCTGTTAAAATGTTTTTCTTATGCTTCATTCAAATAATAACATAATAAACACGATATAAATTAATCGATATACTTAATATAGCAGAAGTAAGCAGACTTATGGCAAACTAACAGCGCGCAGTACTGTAAATGAACAAGGCGCTGTTATCTATGAGCTGTTAACTGTTCGAAAGGCACTAAACAGAACATAGAAGAAAACACCGAGCAACAAGCAACCATAATAAAAAGTAACGTACAGCACAATAACAATAACAACAAGAATGACCAACGCATTTTGTAAAGCGATAATCATTTACAAACAACAACAAAAATAACATAAATATGTGTGTTTTTTTCTCAGTCTTTCTTTTTCTATTTCTGTATACAAACTTAAAATACTTTTAAATAAAAAAATGTTAAGAAAATATTAACACTAAGCCGGTGCCAAAGGAAAATCACACACATACAAAAAAAAAAACAGCATGTTATGAGTAGTAGCAACTAAATTACTAAAACTATAACGGTAACAATAAACATTTAACCATAGAAGAAAACAAAGCAAGCATAAAATTTAGTAGGAATTTATTTTGCAACATTTTTTTTTAAGTTAAAGCTTTGTTAAACATTTTTACTGTGAAATGTAATGATATAAACTGTGCAATAGTAATGTTTTGCTTTTAGTCTAGTTAAAAGAAACATATATACTTATATATATACAACGAAAACCAGTGACAAGAACAGATCCCCCCTACTACTACGACTACTGCTGCTATAGAAGGCCAGACAGGTGCAATCCATACATATAAAAAACATACCGAGTATATATATATATATACTTTATACAACACATATTTATAATATATTACTAAAACAAGTCTGCAATAAAAAAGAGACAAACACATACATGTATGTATGCTTGACTTCATATATATAAATATATATATATATAAACGAAATACATATGCATATACAATATATACATATAAAATACGTCTATATCATTGTAATAATTTGTAATGTTTATCAGTAGATTTATGAAACAAAAGAAAAAAACGAAATACATATTAAAAATTTAAATCGAACAAAGCAAATCTTTTATTCTTGTACTTTGACATTTTAAATATTTAACTTTAACCGCCAACAATTAACTCTGGGCAGATACAGCACGCAATATATCGCTTATCTTTATATCGCATTTCCAAACTTCGCGTTTATATATCGATAGTTGCAAACTGATATTTGGCGGTTAGTTTAAATATCCATACCTTTAGCAAGCCCCAATTTAGTAAGAGCTAGTAGCCAAAAGCACTTTACTACCAGTGAAAATCTATAATTTTCAGCAATCCTTAAGGAAATTTAACTATCAAAATTGGTTCTGCGCTTGCCAAAATACCAGGCGCACAGAACTCGTTACAGGTCTTTTCTCTACGCAGACGTTTTTAAAGCCAACGAACCCCCCCCCCCACTAAATTTTTACTAGTGCCAGCCTCATGCACCCATATACATATCCACACACACAGAAAAAAAAAAACAAAACAGAACCGAAAAGCAAAACTGCAATGTTATTAACAGCAACTGCAAATGTTGGTAACAGTTAACCCAGTTAACTGCTGTTAACTGCAGCTATGTTAACATGTATAGCGTAGCTGGTAGTTACTTTTTCTGTTCACCTGGTATTCGGTCAGTCAGTCAAAGCTAGATGACACTTTAAAGAAGTTACATGCGTTAATAATAATTTAGGATTCAGCAGAAGGTCCCAACAGCCAGTGTTCGTTTTTATTAATTATTAAGCTTAGTATTTAATACTAGCCCTAATATTATTAATAAATAATTTAGAGCTAAAAAACACAAGTTTATTTTCCATTCAAAAATTTAAATTTTTATACATACATTAGCCTTGCAAATAGTTTCATGTGAAATTTCCCTTACTACCCGGCAGGAATATGTTCAAGTCTCATTCTGCTTCTGGTATCTGTCTAGTAAACAACTCGAAAGAGTTCCAAATTCCAAAATTACACTTTTCCTAATATTGCAATAGACTACAACCATGGCCCGTAGACCTTTAGGTAAGTTCCTTGGTTTAATTTTAACTGTTCGGAAGGACAATTAATTTTTGTTGATTTTTATTGGTTCTGTACAGGCCCTGGTCCTGGCACATACGGTTTACCGCCAACCATCGGCTATGAAAATCATGATAACCGTAAACAGCGGATGCCACAGTTCTCTTTCGGTGCCCGGACAGCAATGCTGGGAGCAGATCCAGGACCAGGACCAGGTGCCTATCAGGTCGACAAATTGACACGCACTGGCAAGGGTGGTGGCCAGATGTATACCATGAGCCCAAGGACTGCATTAATAGACAAGACTTGCAGTCCTGGTCCTGGTGCACATGAGGTGCATACCAAGCCCTTTGCTAAAGGTGTCAGCGCACCCAACTATACCATGTCAGGTCGAAATGATTATAGTTTTAAGAAGTTTGGACCAGGACCGGCTGTGTACAAGTTTGAAGTAAAACAAACAAAACCTGGAGCACCAGCCTATAGTATGTAAGTAACAGAAAACAATATTTAATCACACATTTATATTCAGTTATATTTACGTTATGTATATATATTTTAAATATATTAATATAAATTAGTGGTGCTGCTAACAATACAAATGACAAGGCTAAGTCACCAGGACCAGCCGCATATGCTGCGGTTGATTTAGATGTTAAGTTACGCAAGGCACCGCAGTACACAATGAGATCGCAATTCAAAGGATCACGTGCGGCATCCGGTCCTGGTCCAAATAACTATAATCTAATGTCGCAAAACCCATTCAGGAATGCAGAAGCCTATTCGTTTGGTGTTCGTCATTCTCCTTATGCGCCTCCCATGATAGTTAAATGTGATAACATGTAGTTTTTTGCAATATTAGTTGAATAAACAATGTATATATTTATGTATATGTATACATACATATATTTACATATGTATCTATACATATATTTATATATATACATATATACAAATAATAATCTATTTAAATCTTTTTAATCTATTTATATTCGAATACTTTTCAGATTTTGAAATTGGCGCCAAAAAGTTTACAAAAAAAAAATCGATTACAAATATATAACAATATAATAATATAATATTAAATAATAGTAATAGGTTATCTACTGATCTGTAGATTCACTGCCTTTCATATTCGCCAACGTAGCATCCAGTTCAGATTGTATATGTTCGAACTGATTGAAAAGCTGCATAAGCTCAGGCTGCGTCATCTCAAAATTTATATCCTCTCCAGCTCCTGTTTTGAGCTGTAGCACAGCTAGAGCAGTCTTTTCGCGTTGCTGACAATGTGAGGCAATTTCAACGTTTAGCTTCCAGGCCATATCATCGATAACATTGGATTCATACCGCTCACTGGCCAAATTGTTTAAAATTGGTGTCGTTTGCCGCACCCACAGACGTAAAATGGCATCGATTTTGGCCTCATCCTGTAATTGCAGTTTTTCGCGTAGCTCACGCTGCAAGTGACTTGGTTTGATTATAAACGTGGATATACGCCTCAATATGTATGAGAACGTTTTGATTAATAGCAAAAAATCAGTACGTGGTACGCCAACTAAGCGTTCCAATTCCTCCAGTGTATATTCTGGTTCACTACTCGTATGGCTATTCTCTGTGTTGGCGCCATTACGTTCTGTTGTCGTTACACTAGTGCCGACTGTAATACTGGGTGCAGATAATCCAGAAGCATTTGCACCGCCAGCAGCTATGTTTGTTGGACTCATCTGACGATGTACGTAGAGTAACACCGTTGTGAATGTATCATATGGCAAAGCATTGATGATTTTAATACCCTCGCGTGCGCTTTAAAGTACAAATTTAAATAGAATCTTTCAGAGACTTTCTTTATTATACTATAATATTAGTAAAAATTACCGTTCCGTTATCTTAATCCAATTAATGCTCATGACGATTTTTGTTTTGTTTAAGTCAAATGAAATTCATTGATAATACTTGTCAACAGGGCTGCCAACTGTGTCAAAAGTATATGACAATCTAGTATTTCGATACCAAACTGCCAATTTCAGTTTCATATTTTAAGCACAGTTGCTCACTAGTACACAACTTGTTAACATATTTTAAACTCGTATTTTTATATTTTCTTACCTTTTTTTTTTAATTTTGGTAATACATAATATTGAAAACAAAATTATAACTTTACAGTCGAACTATATACATGCATTCAATATTTGTGTTAAAGCCAAGCATCGATAGTAACAGCGATAATTTACGCAGTGCTGCAAATTGTCTTAGCACTTTTTTAAGTGTTGACAGTATTTTAACGTAGAAAAGTCGACTTTAATTACAATTATACACAGTGGAGTGTAAAGAAAGTGCGCGTATTAAAAAGAAAACGAACAAGGAGAAATTTTTTTAAAATATATATTCAGATATAATAAGAATCTTATCGTGTGCGCGAGTTCTATTTTTATATATATAAATTCATACAGGACATATGTGCAAAATTTTACAATAAAGATCCAGCAAGCAAAAAATTGGACGCAAAGGTAAATAACACAACACAAATCACACAGACACACACACACACACACAGACAAAATTTCAAAATGTTTATGTTTATGCCCTATGTATATAAACACATTCAGGCAGAGACGGAAAATAAGGCTTATACATTTCCCGGCATTTTAAAAATTATATACCGCCTTAGGCTCTAAATGTATATATATAAAAATATATATATTAATATTTATATATATTAATATATATATATGTTATCTCTGCGCTTTGTCTTTATTTTTATCAAATATTTGTATACATTTTCATTTACGCACTTTCCACAAGTGTATTCTATGTATTGTCAGACTTGGGTGCTCTTTGCATATTTATCAATTTGCTGTGTATTTGTGTGTGTCTGGCTGTTCATACTTGTGGGAGTTTGTGTGCGTGTGTGTGTGGGTGTGTGTGTGTGTAAATTAAAAAGTTCTTGCAGCTTGTAAAAATCGATAATGTGCAGAGCGCAGCGTCACTGCTTGTTATTTTATGCTTCGTCTGCAATTTTCAGCCCTTTCTCCACTTTTTTTGTTTTTACCACTCTGCACCCTTGGCATGTCATATACAGAAACTGATGAATACATGCATATATTTATACATACAAGCGCATGTATATATATAGATATATATATATATATATTTATATACATATATATACATGTATTGGCATAGAAAAATATTAAAACAATTATTTAAGCTGAGCTCTTCCAACTTGACACTTGTTTACCCTCTCTCTGTGTGCGTGTGTGTGGCTGTGTGTGTCTGTATGTTGTCTGCGTGTATGTTATCTGCTCTCACCTTACCTATCTCGCATCTCGCTCTCGCCTCCATTAATAGCTCTTCACTCTCGATCATTGAAAAGCCACAGCGAAAAATAGTAGAAAACAAAAAACGAATTTTAAAACGAAAACAAAAGTAATTCACTTGCATTTTTATTAATACCTTTTCATATTTTGTTTTCTTTTGCTCTTTTTTTTTTTTTTTTTTTTTTAACCATATTCTTTCTGCTGTGTTTTTTGCACAATGAACAAATATCGGGGTCTTTTACATTTTATTGACAAAAGAAAACAATAACAACAACAACGGTGCAAGAACTACAGTTAATCCAATTAACAAATATAAAAAGAAATTGGACAAAGTCAACTTCTGTATGCTCTATTATAGTTTTATATATGTTTATTATATATATAATATATGTTTATTATATATATATATAATATATGTAAATAGTAAACTTTATGAAATTTTAATTTATATTATTTATAATAAACTGTTCTTAGGATGAGTTTTGGGGGAACACTTTCAAAATAACCTTTACTTGACTTCCTAGGCCTTGACTTTTCATTGCTGCTGGTTCGGCTATGCCCAACTTTTGGGAGGGCATTTGGTTTGGGGTTAAAGCCTATGGAATGTTGTGTGGCAAATGCCACGCTTCAGTCTCTTTAACAGCGCGTTTGGGTCCACACGTTGCCAGCTCATATTCATACCTAATATTAAATATAAATATATATATATAATAAAAAAAAAAACACAAAAAAAAATCATTAAATAATACACTAAATAAATAATATAATGAAATTTGCAGCTATAAATTTTGCTAAAAATGTCTACATTGGAGCTAACGAAGCAGCAAAAACAACAACAACAACAACCTCAGGGTCCAAAACGACCAACATTGCATTTTGCTGCTGATGCTGGTGCTGGTGGTTGTACTCCAAATGCAGCTGAACTAACAACAACAACAACAACACCAAATACACCAAATACAACACCAGCAACAACACCATTGGGTATTGGTGTTGGTGGTAATGCTGCTGCTGGTTTCCTGCCGGATATGCCGCAGTGGAAAAAGGATTTGATACAACGTCGCAAAACAAATGTTGCACGTACAAATGCAGTTGCCGCCTCATCGCCGACCTCAGCAATCATCTGCAGCTTTAACTCAACCGTTACAATATCAGCTGATGGCACTTGTGTCTCCTTAACTGAAGCTCCAGGTAAGTTCATACTCATACACATATATATATATATTTATATATATATATGTGTGTGTGTGTGTGTATATGTATGCAGTTTTAAGTCTGCTTACATATGTTATCACAAGCTGCTTATACTCGTCTTTTTATAGGGTATAATTATGCATATAAATTGCACAACAGCAATGTTATCAAATTTCAACTTTGTATGCATATATATATATGTATATATGTATGTATCTCTGTGTGACCATGTATGTGCGTGTGTGTTTATAACTGGTTGTAATCGATATCGATCCACTGAAATCACGGCAATTAGCAATCGCCTTCAAGTGTGCTGCAAGTGCATTTTCAGCTGTCACCTAATTAGCCATGTTAATGTTTTAGATTGTAAATATGAATATATATATATATATATATATATATATATATATATATATATATATATGTAATCGATAATCCTAGGATCTATAATACTATATTAATAGATCAGTCTATTGAGGGGGAGTTCTTGGCGAATTCAAATCGCTTAAGAGCTAGTAAGCATTAGACCTCTGGTAAGCAGGCTGCTTTGCCTTAGCAGCCTGTCGCTGTATCTATAGGTATGCCGCTCCATCTCTTCCCCTCTATCTGATATACAGATAAAGCTCTGCTATGCAGTGTAGAGGCTCGCATGTACCATGGGCATATATTTGAATGTATATTTTCTATCGATATCGATTGTAAGCACTTCCCGCAAAAGAGTAGAAGCAAGAACAGGGCTGTTATATGTTTACTATAGACGTTGAACTTGACAGCGGCAGAGACATTGGCAGAGACGCTGTTGTTGTTGTTAGCAGCAGCTTCTTATCAAATGTTATCAATTGATTATTGAAACTTTACTGTGCATTGGCAATATCTTTCTATTGCCTTATCTTTGTGTGTGTGTGTGTGTGTGTGTGACTAACTGTGCTTTAATTGTTGTTGTGCTCTCGTATTCATTTCGTATTTAATTTGTTAATTAATTTTTTCTTACAGATTCAGCCACTGCAGAGGCAATCGCATTATTAACTAGTCAACAGCAGCTCATTGAACAAAAGAACTTAAAACGAAATGTAAACCAAATGCAACAGCAACAACAACAACAACAACAGCAACAACAGCAGCAACAACAACAACAACAGGTAACTGCATTTAAGACTTCACCAACAGAGGAAAAGTCTGAGATATGCTTTAGTGGAGATGGAAGTCATCAAACGTATGCAACAACAGCTAAAGTAACAAAAGCAGTAGCAACCCAAAGTACACAAGGCAAACACTTAGCCACGGCCTTTTCAACAGAAACGGCAGCATCAGCAGCAGCGGCAGCATCAGCAGCGACAGCGACAGCAGCAGCATCAGCATCAGCAGCAGCAGCAGTAACACCAATACCAAAGCAACGATCAAGTTTATATAACGCAAGAAGTCAATCAACTGGCAAGGAGCAAGAGATTCTAAATTTGAGTATCAGAGAGCAACAATACCAGAAAGAGCAGAGAGCACAACAGCGCTTAACGTTCGGTGAGCGTGACGTTGAGGTGAATAAAAGCAACGTTAGTATGTTGAGTAGCAGCCATAGCAATCGCAATCGCTGTCGCGCTGGTGGTGGTGGTGGTATTGGTGGTGGTGTTGGTGTTGGTGGTGGTGGTGGTGGTGGTGGTGGTGGTGGTTTTGGCATTGGTATTGGTAGTGGTGAAGTTGAAACTGGCACAGCGACAACTGGAGCATTAACAGCAAAACCTAACAACAACAGCAATGGTAGCAGCGGCAGCGATGTCTGCGCTAGTATGAAACAAACGATAGCGTCGACATCGTCGTCGTCAGCAAATCAGTTGCAAACGAAATGCAAACTTGTCCAGAGCGTTGCTGATACAACGGCAGCAACAACAGCAGCAGCAGCAGCGATTAATTCGCAATTGAATATAAATAATACGTTAATAATTGATAAAAATTGTAAATCAAAAATATCCGATAAATTGCAGAGCAACAAATTTATACAAAATCAACAGCAAAATCAATTTGATAGACAAACGGCCGCGTCGCCCACAAAACTAGCGGTAAAACCGACAATGGTCGCCATGCAAGAAATGAAAAAGACAACAACACAAAATGGCCAACATCGTCATCATCTCAACCATCATCATCATCATCATCTTAATAATCATCATCAAAAGAGCGCAAACGATGAAACAGACGTTGACAGTGGAGTTAACGTTGGTGGTGGCGGTGGCGGTGGCGTTGGAGTTGGCGTCGCTGCTATGGTGGATACAACAGCATTGGATCAAAGCGAGGATCTCAGCTATGGACCCGGCATTGTATCGAAATTACGCTGTCGATACCTTAGCCTCGCTCTACGCTGCGAGTCGCGTCAGCAGTGCCAAAATAAAAGATTGCAACGTTCAACCAGCCTCAATACGTTGCTCGATCGCAACGATGATGATGATGAGGATATAAATAATGCCGGTGTTGAGGTCCCTACCACACCAACAACACCTACATCAACAGCAGCAATAACAGCAGCAGCTGCAGCAGCAGGAGGAGTCGTAAATGTACCAACAATAATTGCTCATGCTGTTACATACCGTAATGCTGCAGCACAAACAACAAACATTTTGTCCACAAAATCAACATTCTCCAGCAGCTATATTAAAAGTAGCAACAGTATCAAACAACATCAACAACAACAACAGCAGCAACAGCAGCAGCAGCAGCAGCAACAACAACAGCTGCGTCAGCAACATCAGTCAATTAACGGTCCAACAATGCGTTCACGTCATGTTAAACGCGGCAACGAGGTAATGAAACGTGCACGCTCTGTGGAAGCTTTACTATGTGAGAGGTCACCATGGAATACACAACGTGCCAGCTACCAGGCAGGAGGAGGAGGAGCAGCAGCAGCAGCAGCAGCAACAACAACAACAATGAATAACACTGCCGTTAATACAGCTATCAGTGTTGGATCAGGTTTAGGCGTCAGCACAGCTGTTGCCTCTGCACCTAATACTACTGCAACTACTGCTGGTGTTGCTTCTGCTTCTTCTATTTCTTCTTCTACTGCTGGTTCACCCACATGCGTTACCATTGAGGATAAAATTCATAATGCCAGGGAACGTTTACATAGCGGAACTGATGCAGCACCACCAAAACGTTTGACCTCTATTATTGATGATACGGAACGTCCACCGCCGGATTTGGTTAAGCAAACCCTAAAGATGTTTGAGGCAAGCGCCAATCGTCGTCCACGTGCTGCACAGCGTAGCAATGGTGTTGGTGGTGTTGCCAGCAAAGTGGCTAACTATAAGTCAATCATTAAGGAACAGAAACCAGTTAGCAATAATATTGGTAGCAATAATAAACGTGAATTGATTTCATCAACAGTTGGTGTTGCACAGGTTCAAGGCTTTGCCGCATCCACACCCAAACAACGTCATGCGTCATCCAATTTGAATCCAATTGTTTGTGTACCAGACATAATACCAAGGCAGTTGGATGCCAGCTGTAGCTCCACATACGATTCACCAGTCACTCAGTTAAGTAAAATGCTTGGACGTATGCAAGTGACTGATGCAGCAGCTGGATCAGCTGCAGCTGTTGCTGCCACCGGTAACAGTTCTATATTAAGTGGGAGTGGTGCGATTGGTGGTCAGCGCTTAGTCAGCGACAAGCAACAACGTACAAAGGCAACAGTAGCAGTGGCAGGCAACGATCAGCAGAACGACGATGACAATGAAGACAACAACTACAATAATATAAATAATAATAACAACAACAGCAACGAAGGCAACGTTGATGACGTTGACGTCGCCGAGAACCTAAACCACGATGACTACGAAGACGACGACGACGACGATGTCGACGCCAATGCCGATGCCGACAACGTCGACGTCGTTGACGTTAACGTTGGCGATGGCGATGGCGATGGCGATGGCGATGGCGATGTTTGCAATGGCGATAATATGGGCGCGGCAGGCGATAAGTTAACAAAAGCAGCACTACCATATGATGAGGCAACGGCGACAACGACAACGACAACAACAGCAACAACGCCAACGCCAACTCAATCAGCAACAATAACAACAGCAGCAATAACAGCAGCAGCAGCAGCAGCAGGCACACCAGGAGGAAGCGGCAGCGTTAGCGGCGTACAGCGTTCATTCGCGGGTGCTTTGTACGAGAATGCGCACGTAATAGGCATCAGTTGCTCCAGCTCCAGCTCCAGCTCCAGTCCCAGTCCCAGTTCCGTTTCTAGTAACAGCATCAATAATAGAAAACAATACAATATAATACAACGTGTTGATAATAACGATACCGGAACAACAATAACAACACCAACTAAACAGATTGGTGTGATCAGGCCACTATTGAATCAATCGGCTGCATCAAATAGTAATTCCAATATAAATTCTATTATCAATATCAATTCCGGTTCTGGTTCTGGTTCTGGTTGTGGTTCTGGTTCGGGTACACCATTAACAAGTCGCGAAATTGAAAAGAATCGAATTAATGAAATGAAAAAGTCAACAGCTTTGGCTGCAGACGCAGCAGCAGCAGCCGCCGCCGTTGCAGCTGCAGCATCATCATCATCATCAACAACATCATCATCATTATCATCATTATTATTAACAAATTCACCAGCCGGTGGAAGTGTAATTAATAACACTAGTCTCGATACCGTGATACCAACAATGGATGCCAACGATACGGATACAATAGTATCTGGTATAGTTAATTCACCCATTTGGGGTCTACGCAAACGTAGACAGCCAACGTCTGGTGCAGGTGCTGGCGTTGCCACTGGATTAGGTGGTGGCGGCGGTGGCATTGCTGGTTGCTCCAATAATGAAAATACATCATCCATGGTCTTTAATTTCTCTAAAAGTACCAAGGAGGTGCCCGATTATATTGAAAGCGATGGTGTGATCTATAGACGTAAACGTCAATTGCCAAAGGTGAGTGTAATGCAAATAGATTTTGATCATAATGTATACTCTTTAAACCCTTCCCCACCCCCACCCCCACCCCTTTTTACGATAGCATATTGACAGCTGTTTTACTGTTGCTTTCGAATTCTTATCAGAAATTGTGTTTATTCCTTCCTCAGTCCCAGACCCAGATATGCACGGAATGTGGCGCCGTTACGCATTATTCAGGCTTATTTTCTTATGAATTCTTATATACATATATATATATACATATGTATTTGTATATTAATATATATACAGAAATACACATGTGTACATTTAATGTACACATATGTATTATTATTTCTTAATCTTTGCAAGCCCTACACATGACACACACACACACACACACACACAGAGAGAGAAAGAAATACATGCACAACACATTAGTAAAGCCCCAAAAACACATTTTTTTTTTACTTCCATATAAACAAATACAAAACAAAATGCCCTCCAACCAAGAAAATGAAAGAGTGAGAGCGGTAGAGCAAAAACACAGAGAGAGAGAGAGTGAAAGAGTGTGCACATTTTGGAAAGTTTAACAACAGCAAAAAAAAGATAACAATAATAAAAATAATAATAATAATAATAATAATAAAAATAATGTAAAGAATGACAATAAGTTTGCTTAGCTGTTGTTGTTGTTGTTGTGTTGCTGCTTCTGTTTTTATCCATTTCGACGTCAACGTTTGGCGTCAGCGCTGCTGCTGACTTTTGTCATTAGAAAGGCAATGCTTGAAAAAAAAAACAACAATTTCTTCCGCTTGATCATGACCTAAGTAAATGCAATTAATATTAATTTTAATTATAAAATAAATCCTTCAGTTAAACAATTATAAAAATATATATATATATATAGTAAATATATTTGTATATATTTGAGGTTTTGCCATAATATAGGAAATTATTGAAATTCAATTCCTTTTTTGTTTGTTTGTTTGCTGCTGCTGCTGCTGCCGCCGCTGCCTCTGCCGCTGTTACAGTGGCTACTGCTGCCGCGCGTGACGCTCAGTTAAAAGCTTTGTTGTTGTTGTTTTATATAGTTTTCTGTGTGACCTTCTAAATATTTTACGACTGCGACTGATGCGCTCATGTGTGTGAATATGTGTTTGTGTGTGACTGCATTAGAATGAGCTTTGAAGCTTGAATTATGCATCATAATATGCAAAAACCTTCTGTTTTTTTTTGCCATTGTCTATCGATCAAATCAATTATGCTAATATTGGGTGTATTATTATATGCATAAACATAAAGGGTAAAACTTTATATACACACATAAATAAATTTATCAAGATCTTATTTAAACGTAAAAATAAAAATTTCTTCTATGCTTTGCGTTTTTGCAAATACTTCCTCTTCCTCTTGCTTTGTCCCTCTGTTCCTTCAAAATTGCATTGCAAAAGAAAAAAAAAAAACCCGTTTTTGTTCACATACAGAACACACACACATACATTTACATGCATATTACGATAATTCTTCGTTTGTTCTTTGCTTCCTGCTACTACATACAAAGCGACTTCTATTTTTATGGTTGTGTGTGTGTGTGTATGGGTACATACATGGGCTAAAGGCAGACAAAAGATATGACTTCGTGGAGTAGCAATGAACGAACGGGGACAGACAACATTGGAGCTCTTGGTGCTATGGTGAATTGTTGTAGTTGTGTGGTGAATTCTTGTTGTTCGGCTTTTGGTTTAAAGTGGGCAAAAGGGAGCATGGCTGCACAGCTGTTTTAAACGCAGCCATGTTGAATATAAGCAGCGCTGCCACGGACGCTGCTGCTGCTGCTGGCATTGCTGTTGCTGTTGCTGTTGCTTTGCTTTGCTTGGTCCCAACACAAAAGCCAGTCAGCTTCTCCCTTTCTCTGTCCCTCTCTTTGTCATGTGTGTAAACCACATGCTTGCGAACTGTCGTTCTCTCTCACACACATACACACTCTCTTCACCGCTGCTTCCACAGACGCTGGAAACCCGTTTTGTGCTTTTTTTTTTTTTGTTTTATTTTATTTTTCTGTGCCGCTCTCCGGCACTGAACTCAATTTTGTCAATTCTTTTTTTTTTTAACGTTAAATTCTGGTCGCTTTTGCCATTTGCCATTGCCTTATGTTCTCCTAGCTGGTCTTTTATATTTTCTTCTTCTTCGGCTACTTTTTTTATTTTATTTTATTTTTTTTATTATTATTTTTACCTTTTTAGTGCTATCTGTGCCTGAACTTTGCTTTTTTTTTATTATTATTATTTATCTGCTCTTTTGGGGTATATGCTGTTCATTAGGTACCTGGGTCTGACATGGCGAGAAATGGGACAGCTGCGATTCAGACCAACCGATATCGACCTCGTATGCCTTCTCTCCTCCCTTAGGCACGCAATCAACTTCCGCCCCTCTTGCGCATATACAGTAAAGTGATCTTTAACAATAAATAAAACTAAGAAATTCATATTAAAATTTGTATGTCGAGTTTTAATCAATGAATTGTTTTCACTTATCCCGTTTAACCTTCTTTCATTCTGTTTATACTCTTTGTTTATACACTTCTCTCTTTATAATTTACAGCCAAATGAACCTGGCTTCGTATTGCTGGGCGACCTTTCGGTGGAGACATCGACTGACACTGACTGCGATGACTACTCCATGTGTCCGCCATCACCATGCGATGTGGAATTCGAGAATGCTAACATTGTGATCGATGGCAAGTCCAGTATACGGCATAAATCCAAAGATTCATCGGTAAGTATATTATCCATGTGTTGTCTCTCTCTCTCTCTCTCTCTCTCTCCCTCCCCCCTTCCCTTTCTCGCATTTCTCTTTTCTTTTTGTTTCTCATCCTCTGTATATAGTTATGAGTGTCAGTCAGGATTGACCTCATTTTCAGTTAAACAGAATTGTATATGACTAACCAAAATTTTAATTATAGTACGTACAACTAGCCATATGACTAATGCCCCACTCATGGTGTTGCCATTAGATCGCCCGATAGTGGAGGTTCTTTTTTTTTTTGTTTTTTTTTACTATCATATATGTATATATATTTATACATATTTGTTTATTAAGGATAAGATAAGATTAGTTGGTATATTTGAAATAGGTTTTCAATTCTTTTTTGTTTTGTTTTGGAACTTTGACGATATTTTTTTTTTACAATTGAAAGAATTTTTTTTTAGCATTGTAATGGAAAAACGAACGGGTGCTATCAGTTTTAGATACTGATAACAGCCTATCTATGCATTGACTATAAATATACATATATATATTTATCTATATTGTATATATATGTAAAGAACGCATTACTTGACCATAAACCATATTTATATCAACAAAATACTTGAACAAACAAAAAAAACCTAAAAAATCCTCTAACAGATTTCAATAATTGCCCTTTGCCATTTTATTTAACAAGGCTATTTTATTTAACGATAAATGTAAGGAGGTTGTGGTGGTAGCTTCGTTAAGTTTGTTGCGCGCCAAGATTTAAAACTGCAACTTAACGATAATTCTGAGCAAATTGGGTAGAGTTAACAAGGGAAATGTATGCATATAGAGATCATATTTAATATACATACATACATTTATGTATATATATGTATATATATATATGTATATATATATATGTATATATAATTGCATATATAATTGCTCTGACTGAAACTATATGTTAAAATTTCACTTTTGTTTGTCAAAACAAACTAAAAATGAAGACTAATGCGAAACAATTAACAGCAATTATTATTTTTTCTTTAAGGGGTCACACTTTTTTTTTTTTTTTTTGCTACTTTTATTATTATTTGCAGTTTTTCCATTTTGTGTGTCACAATTTTGCGCTTCAATTAAGGGCAAAAAGCATAAGAAAAAAAAATATTTTTTTTTTGCTTGAGCCACTTTCATTCTTTCATTTGTTTCTTTTATTATTATTATTGTTTATTTCCATTTATTATGCTTGACGTTTTATACTTTGTAACACGTACGTTACAACAACAACAACAACAACAACAACACCAACAACAGCAGAAGCATAAAACCTGGAAAGTGGAAGAGATTGTTTTGTTTTTTTTGTTTTGCTCAAAATGCACAACTGTTTTAGCATAGTTAACAGTTGCAATAATACAGTTTAGTAACTAATTGAAAGTATAAAAATTTATTATAACAAATGGTTTTTCATATATATTGTTATTGTTTATATGTTTTACTAAGAACATATGGTTTTATTCATTATTAAAACGGTCACATTTTTATCACCAATCGAATCACCGCCGCCATTAATCATTGATTTATATGAGAATTTTTAACCTTGTTTTGTTTTTGGCATTTTGAAATTGCATTGCATTCAATTTATATGGAACTAAGTATTATATATATTATATTATATTTTAATTTTATTTAATTTTATACAGTTCCACGTACAATTTAATGACACATTAACGTCAACGTTTGAATATCCCTCCGAGGCATCGCAAATTATTGATGACCCACCGTATGCCGATCCTTATGGCAGCAATGTTACTAAGCATCATCAGTTATTATATGAGGAGCATAAACAACAACAACAAAGGCAGCAGCAACAAGAACATCATCATGTAATTGTCGATGAAATAATTGAGCTTCCATCATCAACGTCAACGTCGACGCCAACTGCACCGCATAAAACGTCAGCGACAGGTGCAATGATGGGGAATTTGCCATTAGGTAAGTCTGATCAATATAAAACCCTACATAACAAATAATATACATATATGTATAATGAAATTTTGTGAATGCATACATGCATGCATATATGTATGTATGTGTCTGTGTGTGTGGCGGCATGTTTAAAAAGCATGGCTGCCGCCTAGCACCTACTTTACGCCTGCCTGCTGCCTGTCTATTACACTAAACCTCTCTTCTTACTGTCTCTCCATCTCTCTCTCTCTCTCTCTCTTTCTCTCTTTTACTATATTTATATGTATATATATATTTATATATGTTTTATTTAATAAAATGTATAAATATTTATATTAATATATATATATATATATGTAATTATTATCTCTCTTTTTTGTCTAATGAAATCTGAAATCTGTTAGTAGTTTTGCTGTGCTCTTGAGTTTTATCCTCAATTATTTTGTTATCGTGTAACCTTATTTTATATATATTAGCGCCATCTGTGCGAAGGATTAGTGCACCACACAAACATTGTTATACATCATATACAAAAACACATACATATGCACAACACTACATACTAGATCATAGATCAAGCTTTACATATATACACACACACACACACATACACGCGCGTATACTCCGCATACTCACCACACCAACAAATACACACACATACGCATACGCACGTAAAGTATAGAGTTTACATTATCATTGTGCATGCATGTGTTTTTAAACTGAAGCTGCCAGACTTTTTACAGCAGCAGAAAACAAAATAAAAAGAAAACAAAAACAAAACAAAACAAAAACAAAACCGAAAAAAAAAAAACAATTTTTGAAATTTACAGAAAACGCAACTGTTACTGTTAACATAGCCATTAAGCACAGCGCCAATGTTGATGTTTCTGCTGCTACTGCTGTTATCGCTGTCCCAGAATCCGATATCGATACTGCCACTGCCACAGACACTGCCACTGCCACTGCCACAGCCACTGCCACTGCCTCCGTTTCAAAAGATTCAAACTTAATTAGGGAAAATTTAAGGTTTAATACAAGTGCCACTGCCAGAGTTAAAGCCAGGGCTGTACGCTATTGCCGCTGCTGTTGGCCATTTTTACAGCAATCTTGGCAAATGTTATCGCCACAGGGCAGGCAGATGTTGAAAAGATTTCGCAAACTTATTCAGCTCATCAGGTGGGTGGATTACACAGTGGAGCTATAATAAATTTTCAAAACAAGCTCAAGCAGCAGCCAGCTCCTAGTTCCTAGCACCATACCAACCACCGCCAAAAAAAAAAAAAAACAACCAACAACCAAATTACCCAGCCCCAAAAACTATGCTATCTTTAGCTATCTATCTCTCTCTCTCTCTCACTCTGTGTACCCGTTTTTTTTTTATTTTTTTGAATTATATTACAAACAAGCTGACCATCTGGCTTAACTTGCCAATTGTGTCATCAATTACACTTACACACACACACACACACACCTAAACACACACACAATTGCACACAGTACCAAACATGAAGAAGAAGTGCAGCTGTCAGGCTTTCAATAAAGCATCATCACGCATATTTGCAGATTACCCAAGTTTAGGGAGGGGTATTATGTTGCAACAACAGTCACAAGAGCAACAACAGCAACAACAGCAACAGCTACAAGAGCCAGAAGACCAATCACAACAACAACAACAACAGCTGCAACAGCAACTGAAATCGCTTCCAGACCCAATTGCAACTGGTCCACCAATTCCTCCTCCGAAGCCAAATCAACCACGTCGTAGACCATCGGTTCTATTAAAACCGCAATATGCATGCTTCTTACAAAATGATGCAATTCAGCCAACAAAAAAAAGTTCATTATATCATCAACAACAACAACCACAACAACCACAACAACAATATCAACAACAACATCAACAGCATCAAACACGTAAAGCTGCCTCTTTTTCATATGGAAAAACGCAACAGCAAAAGCTGCTGCAAAGTAAATATAATATAAATACAACAAGATCAACTCCAATGACAACGTTGGCATTGACGGCAACAACTGCCACAGCTTATACCGCCGCTTACAGCATTAGCCAGCCACGTCGCTCCAGTCTGCCGTCTATTGTAGCCAACAATCAATTATCGTCCTCGTCGTCTCTATCGCTACCCACAGCTTCCACAGCACTGCTGCAGACACGTATACCAGGCAATACGCTCTACTATGTCTGATCCAAAAAACAACAAAAACAAAATCGAAATCAACTTAAATTTAAATCACAATCGATTCGTCATGTGGAACCTTCTCTTCAAAATCTCTATTCAAAACTGCTTTAAGCACACTCGATATATATAAACTCGTATAACTCTCTCCCGTCGTAACTAACTACGAAACGTAGGCAAATTTTTAAGCTTTATAAAACTTTATAAAAGATAATTGTCGACGATACATCATATACCTATATATATTATATCCTATATACAAGTTGTTATCAACCTTCGTTATTTGCTATTCGTTACTTGCTATGGTATAGAGGTATCCAATCTTATCCAGGGTTTATTATCCCTTTATGCTCCATTGTACCGTTGCTACTTACCCACCTTATGGCACGACTCAAATTTCAAACAAAATCGAAAGCAGCTGTCGTTTCCCAGTCTCCCACACAAATACAGACGATACAGTTATACATTACACGCACATACACACACACACACACACACACAGAGTTAATCACTCAAAAATATGGATATGGTTGCTGATCCCTAAGCTTTTTCCCTTCTACCACCTTTGGCCCCCATAATGTTAACTTAAGGCTAATGCAATTTTGTTAACAGTCGCTTAACATTACAATGTTAACTGAGCTTGTTAAGTGGCTTGGCAGCACTTTTTGCATAACATTTTTTTAGCTGCAGCCAACTTCATGTGATATTTGTTATATTGTAGACTTGGAATTGTTTTATATAAAACTTTTGCATGTTTTGTTCTCGTATAATTTCCAATAAGAACCGTTGTATTATATAGATATTTAACTTGTTTATCTACTTTCACCTTACATCTTATATATAGTAAATAATATATATATATATATATATATATATAAAATATTTCTACTAAATGCTGTTTTCAATTATATGTTTTTTATTATAATATATTTTTAATATACATATCTCTTTCTAAACTTTTTTTTATTTTCTTTTGCTCTTATTTTTATTTTTCGTTCTCTTGTGTTTACTAATTTCTTTTGCAGATATTATTTAAATCTAATAATAACAGACATCTAAGATAATATCTATAAGCATATAACATATATCTATATATATATATATATATATATAAGTATATTTATATATATATATATATATAAAAGTATATTTATATATATATATATATAGATACATATATGTCATATATAATTGAATAAAACTGATCAATTGTAAGGCAACTAAAACGGCCGCTCGCTCTCAACGCTGCTCGTTCGTCCTGTGTATGATGAGTGTGTGTATTCGTTCGCGCGCGCTCTCTCTCTCTCTCTCTCTCTCTCTCTCTCTCTTTCTCTGTCTATCTATCTTTCTATCTAACTGCAACCGAAGAACACACACTCACTAGAACCAACTGGCAATATGTGGGGATGTGCGTGTGTGTGTGTGTATGTGTATATATAAACACATCTCTAAACAACACTCAATGCAACGCTACTCTACATGATTGCAACAAACAAGCATTTGATATGATATACACCACACTTTCTGCTGCTACTGGTGGTGGGTTTAACAACGAAGCCTAACAAAAATATCCAAAATATTAAAAATAAAAAACAATAACTAATCGACATTTCATATAATATTTAACTAAGGTAACTAACACCCAATTAAACAACTTTACACATACAGACTTACCATACTCTCGCTCATACATGTTCAGAAAAAAAAAGAAGAAGAAGAAGCATACGCCATACTAATGCCTAACTTAAAACTCACCACATTTACATGTCGCAAAACTCAACACACTCTCCTTATACTTTGTTTATTTGTTTCCTATTAACCAAAGAGAAAAACTGTTCAGATCTGATTTGAATTTAATTGCAAAAATTAATTAATACTCATTTAAAATTAAATACAAATAATTATTCAAAATATTTTAACCGAACGGAAAAGTAAAATATTTTTATTGGAATTGTTCAGATCTGATTTGAGTTCGAGCTATAAAACCCCATTCAAATAAACAGTTAAACAGCGATTAACTATTTCTATTTTCTCTTTTTCTTCTATATCGATTTTATAGGCTCCACAACATTGAGCTTCTATACGCCAGTAAAGGCTTCACCTATGGATGCCCTATTCCAGTTGGGCGTAACACGATACAATGCACCCGACAGCAGCACCACCACCACCATCAATGGCAGTCCAAAAACAGCAACAAATGGCACACATAATGGTAAAGGTAATGGTAATATTGGTATTGGCAGCATTGTAGGCATTGGCGATGGAGAAATAATTAAGAACGATAGAGAGCAATTCGATGGAGCAGCAGCGCCAACATCTAATGATGATGATGATGATTATCTAACAGCATTACCTAGCGACGGAATCGTGTATAGCGAAGGCACCCAAAAAACAGATCTATTGTACTAATATGTTAAAACGTTAATTTAACAAAACGATATAAAATGAATTGAAAATGTAATGTTATATAATGTTATTGGCATATATCATCCAGAATTGTAGTGTGATATGATCTAAACTGGGTAACAGCTTTCCAGGTTTTCAGCTTCCAGTTTTCAATTGATTAATGATGATATATGATATGGAATGATATAAAATACGTATACATATTTATTATTATCTAAATATATATCTATATATATATATATATATATATATTATATACGTATACATATATTAAGTTATAAGTTATAGGCTTAAAAATACAATATGTGTATAACCTACCAGCGATACAATTCAAAAAAAATTTTTTTTTACATGTATATATATATATATATATATAATATTATATATATTATATATATATATATATATGATAATATTATTGTATTGTACTTGTACATGTACTTGTATTTGTATTGTATTGTATTGTATCTTTCGCACTGAGAACCCATTTTTGTCGAGTGTGTTCAAAAAACAAAAAAAAAAACAAAACTTATCTATTTGTATTCCATTTACAGTTGATGTCCATGTTTGTTTTATTATTATTATTATTATTATATATATTTACATATATATATATATATACTTTTTTTTTTGATAATTATTTTTTGATCATATACTTTGAGAAAAAAAGAAAATATTGTGAACACCGAGGTTGAGCCACTGGTAAATGTAATAGCCACATGAAACCCCGTTGTGGAGTATTAATATTAATAATTATAATAATAAATTTATAATAATAAGCCAACAATTTTGAATGTTTTTCCGTAGTGTTTCCTGTATCCCTTCTTACAACCTATTCAAAACAAAATATGTCAACATTTGCCTCATTATATTATACATTATAATAAGCATCTATTCAATGTTTTTTTTTTTTTTTTTTTTTTTGTTTTTTACAATTGTATTTCATAAAAAAAATAAAAGAAAAAGTTAGTTTAGAATTAACATCAAATAAAATATTTAATAAAAACAACGCAATGATTAAAACAATTGCAAAAAATTCAAATTTCGATTTTCCTTTCGATTAATTTCGATTAGTTGTATACGTGCTGAGTGGGCTGCCATGTTTTGCGCACATATCGCATGCGCTTTTAAACGATAGTTTTATGGCTGTTATCGAAATTTGTATTTCATGTTTTCTTCGATATTGATAGGTGCTCATTTTTGAGTACTTGTAGATGTTTCGCTAGTATTGTGATGTGTGTCCAAAAATACAGGGTTTTGCCTGTGACTTTATAATTTTGAATTCACAAAAATAAAAAATAAATAAACGTAGATAAAAGTTATGCCCAAAACGTTTCAACACGCAATCAGCTTAACGTTCGTCAATTGTATGTGCAATGCCAACTCCCTTTAACAACAAGAACTGTATTACTTTTAACCTTAGTTGACATTGAAATGTACCCGCTAGAGGCGGAGACAGTGCGTCTGTTTATGTGTCTATATGTTGTGTGCTAGAAAAGGAGAACAAAATATTTCAACCACAACCTGCATCTGCATGCCCCTGTTAGATACAATGTGCCTAAATGATACGCCAAGTGCTTGTTACATCCAACTATAAAATTGAAATAAAAATAAATTTAACAATAAGGGAATGCGCAGCTAATAGAAATAATAATAATAATAATCTAAATAGGCGTAAGCCGAAAACTATATCTTACCTACGGCAGGTGAAGGTGTCGACAATATACAGGAAAGCAGTGTAGCGACTGCGCTGCTACCTTAAACTTTAGATATGGATGCGACCAGTGCTTGTAAATGTGTGTGCATTAAACAGATCAAAACAAACGAAACCAAACCAAAATCAAAATAGGGACTGAAAGTGATAGAGAGACAGAAGGAGAGAGGTTGCTTAAGAGAGAGGGAGAAGGAGAAATAGAAAGCAAGAATGTGTAGGAGAGTGTAATTAATTAAAGTGATAAAACGAAACGCATTTGTCGCCTTTTATTGAGCCCAACACGTTGTGTAATCAGTTCATAAGTACAAAAAAAAAATAAAAATAAAAAAAACTATTACACTATTAACAATAGATAAAAAAGAAACAAAAAAAAAATAAGATCATAATAAATTATAATTTGTAATATATTTGATCCTATTTTTTTTTATTATTGTTTTTTATTTTTATTTTTTTTCTGTTAAAATCGATTTGTTGTAGTTGGCGTTCGTTATTAATTAAATCAACAGCCACAGCACCCGTAACAACAGCTGGCTATGAGAGCGTGTGTGTTTGTGTGGGAATGAGAAGGCAACAGCAGCAGCCCATATTTGACTGCTATAATAAAAACAACAACAATAAATATAAAAATAAAAGCAACAGCAACAACAACAATAGGACAAAGTCAGCACCAGCCAAAGCTGCAAAACACCGGCACAACATCAGCTAACGGCAGCAGCGGCAGCATAGACAGCAGCACAAAAAGGAAACTTAACGACGTAGCAGCAGCAGCAGCAGCGGCGGCAGCAACAGCAACAGAAGCAGCAGCAGCAGCGACGGTAACAGAGTTCTATTCCCCTCAGTGGCAGTCGCAATCGCAAGTTGTCCGCAAATAACGGAACAAACTTAATTCGTCGTTCACTGATCACAACGCGTCTCGTCAAATCGCGGCGCTAAGTTAAATACAAAAGAAAGACATAGAGAGAGAGAGAGAGAGAGAGAGAGAAAGATAGAGAAAAAGAGTAAGAAGTGAGCTGAGCTAGCGGTGGGATTTTTACATTGTCTTCTATAGAATCTATTTAAAAATCTGCCAAAAAGACGCAACTGTGGATTTGGATTACATTTAATAAGCAACAACAATAACAACACATTGCACACTAAGTGTAAATAGTAAGAACGAGAAAGACAGAGAGAGTGAGAGAGAGACGCTGCTGTCTCTTGCGCTGCTGCTGTACCGTTTGAGAACGCCTTCAAAATTTCAAATCTAATGGCAAAAGACGAGGAAGATGATCTCTTGCCTGATAAGGATGCAGCAAAGGGTTTCTATGCTAAATATGAACCCAAGGAAATATTGGGAAGGTGAGAAAAAATAAATATAAAATATATTATATATATATAAATTTATCTAAATAAATATAGTATATTAATAGATTGTAAGCAATAAATTTGCTTATGATATTTTATTGAATTCAAATGCAACTGGCAACAGACGTTCGCCATTTTCTAATATTTGTCATGTACCCTTCTATACCCTTTATATATGTATATATATATATATATATATATATCTTTTAGTTAAGGGAAACTACTTTAAGTTTATAGACAAGCTCTGAATATTTCGTGTGACAGATTTCTAATTGCATTTGCCTTTACTCTTTTCTTAGATAAATTCTATACTATGATGTGTTCTATTTGATTGTTCTATTTGTTCTATACATATATATAATATATATATATATATATATATATATATATATATATATATATATATATACATATCACTTTTTAACACATTTTATAAACATATAGATATTTATATATTATTATATATTATATTAATCTTAATCTAAGTCCGAAATAAATCAAAATCTAAAAACTATTCAAAACATTTTATATACAACGGATTGTTCCTTTTATATATTATTGATATCTGTGCTATTATACATTATAGTATATTTATTTCTTAGTTCCTAAATTCATTATTATATTTTTCAGTTATATAAATATAATAATAATTATAACAGTAAAACGATAAATTTTGCACTTAAACTTTGATTTATAAATTTTATAAAAAAAACTTTTATTGAAATTTTTCGTTTCTTTAATACATTTCTAATATAATTTTCGTACATATGATGATGATATATTAGATGATATATTATATATTTATAGAGGATATATTATATTATTATAATTAGAATATAGTTCGGAAGATGAAAAGCTAATGATTAGCTAAAAAACAGAGGATGATAATATTAAAAGATATTTAAATTAAAACTTATTTAGAATTTGAATATAGACAGAGTAAAAATAAATTTATACTAAGTATATTATGTTCGGAATAAAATCAATTTTCACAAAGCTAAAAGTTAAAAGAATTTATAAAAAATAATATATATATATATATAAAAATAATATAAAAATAAAGCTGAAGGTTTAAAGCTTTTATATATAATAATAAATATAAAATAAATAATGAATAAAATATATAATAAATATAATATATAATATAAAAGTAAAGCTAAAAGTTTAGAGTATTAATAAAATAAAAATATATAAAATATAAATAATAAATAAAATATATAATATAAATAAAAAAATATAAAAATTGAGACAAAATCGGGTCAACCAGTTGAAGGATAGCTTTTATTATGAGAAGTGTGCAATAAACAATATACATGATCAGTCGAAGACATATATAT
Organism: Zygothrica quintamaculata; assembly: GCA_037044455.1. Lineage (NCBI taxonomy): Eukaryota > Metazoa > Arthropoda > Insecta > Diptera > Drosophilidae > Zygothrica > Zygothrica quintamaculata. The sequence continues at coordinate 153,031 of JBAMBS010000937.1, read as the reverse complement.
ATATATATATATATATATATATATATATATATATATAACTATAGATTGCATATGCAACTTGGAACGTTGCAAGAATTTGAGCTTAAATGTTATATAATATATATATTTGTATATAATTTATGGGAATTGATTTCTATATACAATAGATATAACCCCAACTGTATAAATTTATAGAGCATTTTGTGTCTCGGTTCAAGTTTCGTTGCCCTTTTCAAATTCTTTTCGATATTATTTATTATTTATAGTGTTTTTTTCGCTTCTGTTGTTGTTGTTTTATTTAATGCTAAGCTGGCGAAAATTTAAACTTTTGTTTATTTCTTCAACGGGTTGCCTAACTACCAATATGACTCAATATATATATATATTTACACATATACATATATACATATATATTTATGTATACTTATGTATATATATATATATATATATATATATATATATATAATTTTGGATAGATGTTATAAGTTCGATTTCAGCAGAATATAGAATTGGGGGAACGATCGTTGGGTTCAGTTGAACGTTGGGAACAGCCCTCCTTAAGCAAAATATTTATCAGTTATATAAATATAATAATAATTATAACAGTAAAACGATAAATATAATATAGAATTTTGGGAACGATCGTTGGGTTCAGTTAAACGTTGGGAACAGCCCTCCTTAAGCAGAATACAAACAGAGGTTATATGAGACGAAAACGACTAAGAGGAAGACAAAGGCGAAGGCAAAGACGAAGGCAATCACCTTGAGCTGAACTTCAGTAAATTGAAATGTACAAGTGCAAAGAAAGAAAGAAGAAAGAAGATAGATAACGCATTACAAGAGAGACCTTAAAAGAAGAGTTCGGATTACACACAAATAGTCAGCACTTGGCAAATAGTTAATAATAATACTAAAAATAAAATAATAATAATAAATTTGTAAGTAAAATGCGCAGATACTTAGCTTATCATTTGTTTTCACAACTTACACAAAATTATACAGATTATATAGATAATAAAATTTGTATATCTACTATATCTATTATATCTATTATTATAGGGGTATTAGCTCAACGGTGCGTCGCTGCATTGAGAAGGAAACGGGCAAGGAATTTGCAGCAAAAATCATCGATTTGGGTGCCACAACGGAATCGGGTGAAACGAATCCTTATCATATGCTAGAGGCTACCCGACAGGAAATTTCTATATTACGTCAAGTTATGGGTCATCCCTATATAAGTAAGTACCACTCTCTCTCTCTCTCTCTCTCTCTCGTTCTTTCTCTTTGTTAAATTCTTATACTAATTTTGTGTATTTATTTATTTTTTTAGTTGATCTGCAGGATGTCTTTGAATCGGATGCATTTGTATTTCTCGTCTTTGAGCTGTGCCCAAAGGGTGAACTTTTCGACTATTTGACATCGGTTGTAACACTCTCCGAAAAGAAGACACGCACGATAATGAGACAAATATTTGAGGGTGTTGAATATATACATGCTAAGAATATAGTTCATCGTGATCTTAAGCCAGAGAATATTCTACTCGATGAGAATCATAATGTTAAAATAACGGACTTTGGTTTCGCTCGGCAACTGCATGAGGGCGAAAAACTTACAGGTTAATACTCCTAATTATATCATTTATTATATACTTTATACTTTGTGTATCCAAATGCCCAGTTAAAGTAACTAATCGTGATGTAAATTCTGTATAAAATCTATGTCCTTAAAATCATACACTTTATACTTAAGTTGTAATGCTAGAAAGTTACTCCGAAAGTATTAGGAATCAATTTGAAAGTCTTTGATCTATATTATGATAGTGATGAAAGATGTTTTTAGATGGTTTTTGACTATTTTTAAATGATTTCTACATCGAAGTAATATTAAAGTGTGTTATTCGGACTTAATTCCTAAATAAAAGCTACAATATTAATTGTTCGCTACACTATAAAAATAGTTTTCCATATGAATTGACCTGAAGATCTTATATAAGAGCATATTGGGCAGCATATTAAAAGACTATAGCTTAGATTTCATGTATTTACCTACAGATTTGTTGTTAAAGCTACTCCGAAACTGTTACGAATCATATTTATTGTATCTAAGATGTGCTAAAATCTTTTAAAAACAACTTATTGTTAGTTATTGTTAAATTTTAGGCGATTTATATATCAAGTTCACTTCTTGGAGTCTTCCATTTCGGAATCCTAACACTGTATACACTAGTCTACATTTTCTTTAATTTGTAAAACTTAACTAATTCTCAGATACTATGAATAAGTTTAGCTTATGATTTATAGTAAAAAAACAGTTCCGAATTAATTGAAATTATTAGACAGGCTGCGATAATGATATAATAATATAATTATAATATAATAACTATATGTATAATGTATTACTTACTTTCCAATTTTAAGGTCCGAATTTTTATGTATTCTATAGGAATCAGACCGAATTCCGCTATTACATGTTAAGCTTTAACTTTAACTACGAAAATTCCCATACATTAGCAGTTTGTTAACAATAATTTAATATATACCACTATGTATATATAGATATAAGTTAATCAATCCGAAAGGGTTTTTCTTAAACTTTTACTGATTTTCTTCTTTGTTTCTTCCTAATAGATTTATGCGGAACACCGGGCTATCTGGCGCCGGAGACGCTTAAATGCAATATGTTCGAGGGTTCTCCGGGTTATTCCCAGGAAGTGGATATGTAGGTTTCATGCTACTTCTTTCCCTCTCTCTCTCTCTCTCTCACTCTCTCTTTTTCTTTGTATATTTATATAATATAAATTATATATATTACAGTTGGGCCTGCGGCGTTATAATGTTCACATTACTCGTTGGCTGTCCACCGTTCTGGCATCGTAAGCAGATGGTTATGTTGCGTAATATAATGGAGGGTAAATATAGTTTTACCTCGCCCGAATGGGCTGATATATCAGGTATATATATTATATATAGTATATAGTATGAACTATGATTAACAATTTATATATTATATAGAGGATCCTAAGGATCTAATACGCAAATGTTTAGTTGTTGATCCTGCACAACGCATCAACGTCAAGGAAGTATTAAGACATCCATTCTTCAATCAGATGGTAAGTGCTGATCGTTCCTTACTACTACTATATATATATATATATATTTTATTTGTAAATACAAACATACACTATATAGTATATATTATGTATAGTGTATATAGTCAGGGTATATATACTGCTCAGTTTATTTATATTTATATATAGCTTATATAGTCTATAACTCATTTTATATTTTTGGTATTAATAAGTACAGTTTTATCGGTTAACTGTTCAAGTATATATATATATATACATGTTTATATAAATAATCGAATTTTCGGCAAACAAATTTGTTTTCCAATTTTAAACAATTCTTTTACTTATTTTGTACAGCTTCCAATTTTATTTTCATTCAACTCTTCCTATATATATATATATATATATATATATATATTTATATTTATATATATATTTATGCTATATGGGAGTTTCACTAATGTTAAACACAACTTTAAATGTGACTTACCCACAACCCACAATCCGCAAAATTAACTGCTTTTTTTTAATATATATACTTTATTTTATTTTATATAATATAATATTTATTAGGCTTATATCTAAATATATAAGAAGGTATGCACCTGGTTAACCTTTAGATAAACCTACAGTTAATAGTATAGTTAAGCTTCTAGTTAAATTTTTTTTGCCCAACTTTTACTTTTTATAAGTTAGCATCAAATGTTTGCAACATTTTTGAGCTTTTTTTTTATTCGTTTTATTTATTATTCAGTTTTATTTAGATTTATATTTATATATTTAGATTTATTATTTATATATATATATATATATTAATCGATAAATTTCCCTTAGTATATTATTTTTATTTTAATTTTTTTTTGCTGTTATTCTTTAATTATTATTATATATGCGTAAACATTTTTCTCTTTTTCTTGCATAAAAAAAAAAAAATATTAAAAAAAAAAAAATTACAAAAAAAATTTCGTTTATTTTTTCGACACCCACGAAACGTATGCGATTAATCGTTTATAAAAAAAAAAATAAAAACACTTTTTGACCCACAAATTAAAAACAAATTTAAATTAAATTTTGATAACAAACAAAAAAAAAAATTCCACAATAAAAGTTGTTCGAGCAAAACATTGATGGCCTCAAGAGGAGCCTTTCGACCAAGTCAAGAAGAATGAGTCGCATCACTGAAATCGCACTGGTAACGAACTTTTTCTGGACTAACCCCAACTATAACAACAACAACAACAACAATAATAATAATAATAATAACTCTATAACTTTAATAATAATAATAACAATATTCGTTATAATAAATACAAAAAAAAATCACATTTGTTGCATTTTGTGTTTAAAAAAAAAAAATAAACAAAAAGAAAATATTAATTTGCATTATGTTCCCGTTAAGCAACGTTCTGTTACATGTCATACCGTTCCGTTTTTGTTCCGTTTCTTAACAGCTTTAAGTCTTAATTAAGACTGTTTTTAATCAGATTTATGTCTATACTAAAACACTTCCTTAATAAGTTTATATGTGTTTGTTGTTTGTTTTGTTTTATGCCTTGTATTGTTGCTCTCTCTCTATCTCTCTCTCTCTCTCTGTCTCTTTTTCTCTGTCTTTTTCTCAGATCTTAGCATTTGTTCATATTATCTTATGCTCGTGCAACTTTACTTAGATTACATTTTAAATATATGTATATACAATATATATATATATATATATATATATATATATTTGCTTGTTTATTTTAAATGTTATACAATTGTATTTATATCGATAATGATAATGATAACGATAACGATAACTATAACACGAGCAAAACAATCATATTAAATAGCAACCAGCAACAAAAAAAAAAACAACAGCAGCGCAGCATCTATGCAAAAGCATGTTTCTTCTTCTTCTTAGCATACATATAATAACATTTACATAACATTAGGCATAACAGAATATGTTATCCAGGTATGTTTGTGTGTGTATGTGCAGCGTTCGTGCGCCGCGTTAACTTAACGAAGCTTTGATCTCAACTCTGACTATAAGCTAATGTGTATGAGCGAGTGGGTGATATATTAGGATAAGTAATGTAATTGCATACATACATGAGTGTTTCTTTCTCTCTCTCTCTCTCTCTCTCTATATATATATGTGTATGTATGCAAGCGTGTAGGTAGGTAGGCTTGTTATTGTATTTAATTTTAGTTACTTATTTAATTGTAAGTTTTTAGTTATTTTATTTATCTATATATATATATATATATATTACTTATGTCTATAGAATTTTATATTTTCTCTATATATATATATATATATATTTTTTTTTTTATTTTCTATATATATATATATATATATATATTGTTTTTTTAATATTTTCTTCTGTGGATTTTGTTTTTTTAATTTAACCCAAACATTTTTAAATTTTTGTGTCTTCATTTTCTTTGTGTTTTTACGTACCCCCGCCCCCTCAAAAAAAAAAAAAAAAAACAAAAAAAAATCCAATCGCTGATGCAAAAATTTGCCAAAAAAAAAAACTGCATTTCTCTCAAATGATAAAAACCCAAAACAACAACAAAATGAATTATAATTAGGTTCTTATGGGCGATTTAACGCTGACAAGATATCCTGGAACATCACATCTATATCCAAATACCAGAGCCTACCTCAATCTAAACGCAACAAGCTCAAGCCAACAACAGGCTACATCATTACGCAGCACAAATCGTAGTGGTAACTCCTATATATACTATAGTGCGCCACAGAGTTCATATTCATCGAATCGTTTGCGTGATGTTGCATCAACAAGCGGTGCCATTGGCGGCGGCGGCGGCAGCAGCAGCAACAACAGCAACAGCAATTATCTAACACCAGCGGAGCAACAGTATTTGGATGAGCAAAAATTGCATATAAAAGAACCAGGAGATTATATTACTTCCCATATCAATTCCAATTCCAATGCCAATTCCAATGCCAATGCCAATGTCAATTCAAATTTCAACAATTTCACCAATTTCACCTCAAGCGGCAATTCCAATTCCAACACGTCCACCATGACACTAACGGCTACAGTATATTATCAACAAAAACCGCAACAACAACAACATCAGCAGCAGCAACAACTGCAGCAGCAGCAGCAGCAGCAGCGTCATGATGCGTCAACAGCAGCTACAAGAGATGCACAGATGCCCGTTGTCAGTAACGATAACGATAACGATAACGATAATTATGAGAGTGCGGCAAATTTAAATGCAAAACATTTATTACCAGTGCAGGCAGGTTTTTTTTTTGTTTTTGTTTGTTTTATTTATGTATAAATATTCCTTTTCTTTGATTTCTCTTTACTGTTACCTTTACTTATATTTCGATTCTCACATATTTCTATTTAGTTTGTACACGTATATAGCAATGATTATCTATATAATTAATTCGATTCCATTTTGAGCGCTTATTTAGTTGATTTGTCGTTTAGTGCAACATCATCATCAACATCATCATCATCATCATCATCATCAGCAGCATTATTATCATCATTATCATCTATATCAAACTGAACAGTTTATCATTACAGCAGCACTCAATGGCAGAGGATTCTTTTATCTTTTTTGTAATTTAAATTTCACTCAACGCATTTCCATTTTATTTTCACTCAATTATTTTGCACTTTTAGCGTTGTTTTTTTTATTTTATTTTGTTTACCATGTAGCAGGTTGAAATGAAACAAATCACATTCATGCTCTCTCTCTTTCTCTCTCTCTCTCTCTTTCACTATTTCCCTCCCTTTCCCTTTCATTCTGCTGTTCTGCATTCTGCACTTAATATCTTAATTTATATTTTTATTTTATACTTCTAGCTATTATTTGTATTATTATATGCACCGTTATAGTATATGTATGTAATATACAATCTATATAGATATATATATTTGTATATTCTTGGGTTTAGTGGCTGGTTTGTGTAACGTTTAGATCGAACTATAACTGTATGTAGTTAATGATGATTTAAAAACAAAAAGTGCTTATTTTATTTTTTTTTTTATAATATTTATGCATTCTTTTTAGTTGATATATATTTGAATGTGTGTGTAGATCGTCATACTAATATGATAGATATCTTATATATATGTATATATCTTCTTGCATGTCTGTGTATTTATTAACCCATACATATGCATATATTAACACATATCTATATTTTCATTTATATAAGAATATATCTTCTATTTAGGGAAGAAAAAAAAAAAACAAAAACAATTACACAATTTACTTATTTTTTTTATTTATTTTTTTGTTTTTGTTTTTTTTTTTTTAATTTCTCCTCTGTATGATTTGATATAAATACACGTTTTGTGTTTGTGTGTGTGTCATGTTCTCTATATTGTCAGAGTCTCAATGCCCTTATAAGATGTGTGTCTTTAAGTCGGTGTTGTGGAGACTCCCTTGTGAGTAAACCAAGCTTAAACTCAGTAAAAACAATCAAAAAAATATAAAATAAAATCAAAAGTTTTTATATATATATATACACATAAATTATGTATATTTTTGTGTCTGTGTTGTCCTTTTGAGTGGCTTTTTCTAACCAAAAATGCGCGCTCTCACCACACATAACTTTTTAACATATGCATTCAACTTCTAACACACACACACACGCAGAATTTATTTGCTTTTGCTTAAAACTTAACATCCAAGAACTAAGAACAAAAACAACACACGCACACAGATGCATGTGGGCTGCGCAGGTAGCAAACTGTCATGGCGGACAAGCAGAAGCTTACTTAACAGAATTCTGTTAGGTGAGGTGCATTGCCCGCATTAAGCTACACACACACACATACACACATACTCAACACTGAAAGTTGTTTGAATTTGAACTTAATTTGTATTTCATGCACATACACATACACTTACTCACCCACACACACACACACACACACACACACACACACACACACGTACATACATTAATACTTTTGTTATATCTTTCGTTCAGCTAACTAATTGTTTATTTATATTTTAATCCTACTAACCTTTGGTGCATGAACTAAAACAAAATTACCAACAATAGAATTAATTAATCAAAAAAAGAAACACCTAACATTTACGAATTTTTTTTTAACGAATCTTCCTAACCTATAAATTCTATGCTTTATATTTAGCTGAGGAAACAGAGTCGCTTCAATGCGCGTAAAAAGTTCCAATTTGCCATATTAGTGATACGAGCTGTCATAAGAATACGCCGACTGCGCTACACTGCGGAGCCACTTCATGTCGAGGAGGCAATACGTGATCCTTATCGTGTTAAGGTGCTACGCAAGGTAGAGTATACTATATACTATATAATATGTAAACATAATATCGATAATATATTCTTCTTTTTTTGCAGGTTATCGATGGCTGTGCCTTCCGCGTCTACGGCCATTGGGTTAAGAAGGGCGAAGGACAGAATCGTGCCGCCCTATTTGAGAATACTCCGCGCACCGAACTGCACGCGCTTTACATTAACAATCTCAGTCGATAGGAAATGAATTACCTATACACATACACACACATACACACACACACATACACATGCACATATTCATAAACGCACACATACACACCAACAGAAACAATTAGTAAAAAATTAAAACTTAATATAAAAACAAGAAAAAAAAAAAAAAAAGAAAAACATAAAACAACAACAAGGGAAGCAAAAAAAAAAAGAACACAAAAAGAAAACACCAAAAAAAAAACAACAAAAAACAAAAATCGATAAGAAGAAGAAAACGTATCAAAAACTAATCAGCAAACGTTTCACTTGTTTTTATGTTATGTTTTGTTATTGTTTTCCTTTTCTTTTCTTTTTTGGTGCTTTACATATTTCGTATAGATTTCGTACAAACATACATGCATACACACATATATATATATATATGTATATATATATATATATAGACTAGTATGTGTGTGTGTGTATATATAGAAGAGTTTAAAAATTTTGATTTCGTTTAGGAGATCAATGAACTACTTATAGAAATACATACATACAACATATGTGCATACGTATGTATATATAATTGCTTGCATATATGTGTGTTTGTGTATGATATGTATGTATGTATATTGCATATAAACGCACACAAAACACGGAAGATATGTACATATATACAAGAAATGCTAGACAGTATAAACACACATACATACATACATATATATATATATATATATACGCATATAAATGTTGCTTCCAATTACCAAAAGCACACACCAATACACACACACACACACACACACCAACACACACACACATAAATATATAAATTAGTAGAAATGAAATCGCAATGGCCTTTGGCCTATGCCTATACATAACTAAACAAACATACATAAACACATACACATACATACACACACATACACACCTATACACATACATACATATGTATTTTCTGTTAATGATTTTATTAAATTATTTAATTATATTGCTAAGCGTTTACTTTTTAATTGTTATGTTGTAGAATACAAAATAAATAAAAATTAAAAAAAAAAAAAATGAAACGAACAAAACAAAATTCTCCAAACGATAACGATAACGATAAACGTTTTAAATTTGCTCACTACAATCGTAGGTGCGTTCACAGCATTCAGGATAATTGCGATTGATGTTGACAAAATCACGCAGCTTACAGCCTTTAGGTGGAGCAACTGCCTCACAGGTGCGGAACTCAACATGCCCATTTTCCATGCAGGTAACACCGGCGCATGGATTATTTGGAGCCTTACCAATCTGTCCAGGTGACATTATAACATTTGAATTAAGCACACACTTGCCAGGATATGCTATAGAAATGTATTAAATGAGCGATACTCTATATATATATATTTGTTTTTATATACTTACTGGGATTACTGAAATTAACACGTGCAATGGCCGCTTGCGCATCCAATACGAAAATTGCAATGCAAACGAAAAGTGCGGCGAATTTGTATTGAGACATTTTTATTTTAGGTATTTTTTGTCTTAGTGTTGGCGCTGGTATTAAGGATGATGCGTTGAATGTTCTCAACTGGAATGTATAATCGTAAGTGATGTTTGTTCCAGTGGTACAACAATGTTTTATATACGATTCGCCCGTTACTTATCACACGTACATAAGCTTGTGCAAAGACTTATCGCAGCATTAGCTGAACCGAAGGCAAAGACGAACGTAGCCGAACGTTATTGATGCCGAAGCTGAAGCCGTGCTATACCATGCTGTGCTGTATTGAAGCAAACTAAGTTAAGTTGTTCTGTCAACGACTTGACCTTGTTTAATGCATCGGCTACGCTCCTTTTCGCTCCCCTGTCAGTGCCGGTATTAACGACAGCTGCCAGTTTGGTTACTTTTGCTTTTATTATTTCTTCGTTTTGCTTTTCTGTTTCTTGTTGTCATTGTTGTTGTTATTGTTGTTATTTTTGTTGTTTCCGGCGACTTCCCTGAGGTTCATTGAGTAGCTAATTACATGAAACGTATAAATAATTTTCTGTTGCTGTTTTAATTTATTAATATTATATTACATGTTATTTGCTTTTCTTATTGTTTTTCGCTTATTATTATTTTATGTTTAATTTTTGTTTTTTATTTTTATTTTGTTCTGCTTAATTTTTTTATGATCAGACGCTTTGCTTATCACGTCTTTCAGTCGCTGTCAATTGACGCCTGTTTATTATTATTTTTTTTTATATTTTTTTTTATTATTAATTAATTTAAAAAAAATTTTTTTTTTTGAATTTTTGGGAATTTTGTTGCGTATTTTTGTTAATTTGTTGTTGGAATTCCTGTAGCTTCCCCAACACTGTTATTGTTGTTGTTGTTTCAATGTGACTTGTCGTTGAGTCATCATTTCGCACATAATTCATTGGCTTGGACACTTTCACCGCCGTGTCGGGATCTTCAACCTTTAAGCTAACCAAAGTTCAAATTCTACCAATCGATATGTATACACTTCTTATGTTAATATATATTTTTCACTGTTATCGATAAGTCATTGACATTTTTGCTCAACTTGCAAATTGATATTTTCATTTTTACATGCAAATAGTTAAATTTAGCAAACGTTTTATTGACCCAACTAATTAAATAGCCGGAAATAATAAAATTTGATTAATTATATACATATACATATATATATATATATATAATAATTATGTATATATTTGCAAATCAAAATATAATTTAGGATCGAAGCGTTTCAATATGCAATTTGCATGGCTATCTACCGATAGAAACTCATGGCAAGATCAGCTTGGATAGGATCAAAATTTAAGTAATTATATATATATGTATATATATAAATAGAATCACAAGGCATTGAACTGAAGTGATGTAAAGGAATCGTATAATAAACTGTTGTTGTTACTCTACTATAATCAAATTATAATTTAAAACAGAAGTTTATAGTTCTGGTTGAAAATAATCAGAGCAACTGAAGTTAAAAGCAGTAAAAAAATTAACTGTCCGAATTAAAGGGAAGCAGCAAGGATACAACTATAACTTGTAACATAAGTAGATAATGTAAATAATAGTAGATAATGTAGATAATAGTCAATAACGGAAAGTTAAAGCTGTGCAAAAACTGGAAATATACTTCTTATAATTAAAATAATCTATAATTATAATGTATATACTATAATCTATGCTTAAATATTTAATATATGTAAATCTGTTTAAAGAAATTAAATATAAGTATATATATATATATATATTAGTATATAAGTATATATATACTGTACTATTGAAACTTTGCTTGGCTATAACTCTGGCGAATATGGATCGATTTCTTCTTTCTTGGTTTTTTCACATCTGACTCATTGCCCATTGACCAAAAAGTCAAAAATCGGTGCAGAATGATTATAATAAAATGATTATAATGATCTCAGATGATTATTACTACCTGTTACATACTTTTTGATTTTGCACAAATCCAATAGCTTCCCATTTAACTTTTTTATATATATATTAGTAGCACATTGGCTGCAGTTTGAATTTCCAATAAAAATATTACAATTTATCCCCTGCTTCGTATACCAGGCGAACAGAATTCAAGAGCAGGCAGCAGTTGCGGGCGATTGCTTTTCACAATCATAATCCATAAAATCTGTAGCATACTTTTACTTTGGACATTTTTTTGCAGGAAAGTAAAAAACGTAGCATATTTATAGGTGCTGCAATTTAAATCTTCTTTTATATGACTGCGACAATCCATTTTCTGCTACCTTCTGTTCGCCTGGTAACCAATAGTTTGAACATATTATAGAAATTTGTTAGCTTTTAATAAGAAAAAATATTTTGAATATATTTTTTTGTTTTCACTGGATCAGCCAACAAGTAGTATAATTATTTTGTTTCAATATATATATACATATATATATATATATATTTTGATGATGTGAACGAAGTCTTCTGTATTTCGCATTTGTCATATTTTAAGTTGGAAATGTTGTGGACTTTCTACCTGTAGAATTGATGAGTTTTTACCATTTCTATTTCCATTTTGTAACAACTTTCAGCTGTTTTAAGCAACTGCTCATTATGGTGCCTTAAATATACTTTTAAATACTTTTAAACTACGTTTCCCAAGAAAGCTACAAGAAGGGGAAAAAAAGAATAAAAACTGTGCGAAAAATATGACAAATCAAACTTAACAGGAGAAACATTATATATAAGAAAAAAGAATATTTTTGGGAAATTTTGCGAATTAAAATTGATTTACTTAATATCATTTGATATAGAAATTATTTGAGCTAACTTTAATTTGTTGCTCATTCTGTAGATCAGAAGAATGCTCCAAACGCTGTTATGTTTAATTTCATATCTTCCAGCATTTAACATGCAAGGATGTTCGATTCCCATATATACCCAATTAAGGTTATGTTACAATTTAAAAGTATAACTTTACTATTTATTTTTTGTCTATTTTACAAAGGATAAACTATATTGCGCGTATTGAAATCCTACTTGCATGCTTAAAGTAACTATATAATGTATATATACATATACATACGTATATAAGCATATATATATATATATATATATATATATAAATAAATATATATATATAATCATAATCTTGTCAACATATTAAATTAAATTTCTTCGGCTTATAAAATGCATCAGAGAAAAGAATATCATTGGGAATTTTTTTAATATATTTTTTTTTTGCACATTACGAGATTCAAAAATATTCGAAATTTTGAGATTTCAAAGGATATAGATGTATATATAAAAGTATATATGATATGGAATATCAATTGGCAGATATTTTGTTCAATTTTGCTACCCTTGGGGCACATAAAACGGATCTGTGAAGTTAAGACATAGGACAAGGAGCTAGACAAAAAAACTGTACAGAAAAGTGCATAGATATCTCTTTCTCTCTCTCTCTCTCTTACTCATACAGTGAGTATGTGTGAGAGGAATAAAAGTGGAAAATTATAAATTTTTTGTTCAATTTGGCTAGTGAAATGATTGAGAATGTTTGTTGCTAATTTGTGTTGAATTACATCTAAACGCCTGCATAGAGCGGTAGCTTAGCTGTTTCTACTTTGTCAATAACCTTAAAGGATGGAAAGAGTCCACCTTGATTAGTGCGTGTATTTTTGCCTTTGGAATTGCCATCCCAATGATTGCCAGCAACCGATACAAGATCACCAACTTTTAGCTGTAAATCATCATGGGTGCGTGGCTTATGAGCTATAATAGTTCGACGATTATGAGGATTCTGTCCACCATAATAATATATATCGTCCAGCGATTTAAAGCGATGCGCTGCATCCGGATACATTGTCTGCATTATTTCATACGCAACGCGACACACTTGGGATGAGAATGTGCACACTAGATAATCGGACATGGACAATAGATGTATATCAAGTATAATGCCATTTAATGCTGTATCCGTATAACGTGTGGATACCGCTGCCATGCGTGCAACTTCAGGATCACCAACGATATGATATTGTGGATATTTACGTCTGGCCTCCTCAATGACACGCGCATCATCAGAGGCTAGAAAGATGCGTCTCATCACACTGCTTCCATTAATCTCCAATGTGCGATAATAATCCTCTACATGCGTCATATACTCCTCAATACCATGAAATGCTGCTTCGGTGCCCACTTTGTCCGTCCGGCGAACATGTACACTATGAGATTGTATAATATATTTATTAGATATGCTTTAAATTCTTAAATATATATTGCTTACCCCACTATGGGACGCTCCCAGCCAAGATTACGCATGCCCGAATAGAGGAAGTCTCGTGTCGCAGTCTGTGGACGTAACAAATATTTTAGGAACTGTCCCACCCACCAAACAATTGGATCACCATGTAAACGTTTTAAACGTGGCGCCAAATCCTCTGGCACAGCTAGTGGCAGATACGGTGGGCGCGGCAATAATGAATCAATTATGGGCAGCACCAATACTTGTGTATTGGCTTTACCTGGCCAATTATATGCATTGGCTGTGCCGGCATCATGGCAGCTATTTGATACTGGACGGAACACCTCCTCCCAGCCACCCTTATGATAACGCCAGCCACGTGACTTCAATATTAATGTGCGTTCCGTGGCATACGCCACAATGAAACAATAAACAACATGATGCAGTTGACAGCCATATCCACAGCCCTATAAAAGAAAGAATAGGATAGGATTAGATATAATGGAAAATATGAAGTGTCAGCTTAATTAACCTTATTCAATTTGCAGACCAATTTACGTGCATTGGCACAATCTTCAGGATTCTGCAAATGATGCAGACGACGCTGTACCAAATCGCTTATATCATTCGCCTCCTTTTGACGCCACAGCTCATAGCCATCAATGCGACGTAGTTGATCCATATCGCTGAGTAGCGAACGTTTATGCTCTGCACCCTGCAATAGCACCTGCTGTATAGATTCCTCCAGATCTGCGTGGGCATTCCCATTTCCATTGGGATTTGCATTGGTTGTAGCAATGTTTTTACGTATTTTTCCCAATTCAGCACTGAAATAATTCCAAATCTCTGCAATGTTCGTCTGTATGCGTCGCCGTGTTAGCTCATATTCCAGACTGGGCTCTACACCTGGTTGACCCAACAGTTCTTGTCTGGGCTGTGCGGCATCGTTATTACCCTCCATATGATCAGCGATATGAGCATTGGCCATATCCGAATCTGCTGGCACCATATCAAAGAGCGTATCATCTACCACATTATCCAAGTTGACTCCCATATTTAGCTTTGGATGCTGTGAATCATTCTCAAGCCTTTGTATAAGCTTCGAAGCACTTTGCTTATCCAATTGTTCGCTGCAATAAGAAAGCAAAAACAAATATAGTTAAAAAAAGTATAACGAATAACCTTGAGTTATAGGCACAAAATGTGGAATCACTTAAATGGAATCATTTGCAGTCAAACAAAAGCAGCTGTTCCATGGGCAGCGATATAAATTTATGCGGTTCTACTTATAGGATAGGAGGATAGCCGGAGGATACAATGTCACAGATAATTATGTGGGTTGTTCCTTAAACTTTAACGTGACATTCAAATTCACCAAAAAGCTAATGATTCAAGCACTGATTATGTCCAAGCATCAAATCAAATCCTGCTCTTTAGAGCATCACAAAATACAAACAACAAATCTCATTTGTGTTTGTTTTGTGCATGTTTATGTGTGTATGTGTTTATGTGTGTATGTGGGAGTTAATCTATTTACTATACACGTATGTGCATTTATGTATGTAGTTGTGTTCGTGTGCATGTGTGTGAATTAATGATGTGTAATTCTCGCCAAACGCCAGCGTGTCATGCATTAAGCAGCAGCAGCAGGCGTGACTGCCTGAATTTTTGCATGCTTATGATTGGACGATAGTGGGGGATACAGGTAGTAGAAGTAGGATTAAAAGCAGATTAAAGGCTACTTATGGGTTGTGTTATCTGGCACTTACCTCATCAGCTCATCAATGAGCTGCTTAAGCTCCTCATTACGTTGTTTTGTATACTCAAGCAATTGAAGTGCCTGATTAATGCGACGAGCATTGATCTCACTATCGCCGGCTGACATTGCCATCTGATTTTGGCTTTGTACATTTGTCAGCTTATGGACAAACACATAGACAAGCCCCACCCAGGCGAGCACAAATATGATCAATGCACGCACCCAGGAATTGGAGGATGTGCCAAACAGCTGACGCACCAGTAACATTGCTTATCTATACATAAATTAACAGTGTATCTCTATATACTATATTCTATATCCTATGTCATATGTCCTATGTCCTACAAACGGTATTCAATGTTAAGAGACCCGCATTCAGGATACAAGTGTCCAGTGCCCCAGTGTTCTAGCTAAAACTAATAGTTTTACTTGCACCCCCCTAAAATTTTTAGCTTCTAAAAGGTTTACTTGAAATTTTGTTTCAGTATGTTTCTAAACTTTATAAGCGTATTTTTGCCGTTTTTGTCGCATAGTCACAATTTGCTAAACTTTTAATTTTGTATGTGCTAATAAATACCGCGCGGCACTTCATTGCTGTTTAGCAGCAACAACAATGCAGATGACACAGTTTCTTATTCTTTATTTTCGTTTTTTTTTTTTTTTTTCTTTTTTTTAATAAATAAATACAAAAGGGTTGTTGTTATTATATCGATAGTATCGATTGTGCATCACGTCGCTAAGACAACAAACTAGTTATTACTACATCGATATGCAGACGGTATTTTTTCAGTATTATATTTTTAAGCTCTCAATTTTATTTTTATATGAAAACATTTCATAATTTTTTATTTTGAAATGAATCTATTCAACATTTAAGATAAGTATCCTAACAAATTTATCATTTAAAAAGCATTAAAATGCATTTATCAAAAAAAAAAGTGACATGTAATTAATGTAAAAGTGGCGGCAGGTCGATTATTGATCCACGTAATAACAATTAATCAGTGTGGCGCTCAGTTATAATTTTAAACAGATCTTGAAGAAACAAAAACTATGCAATATTTCGACAAAAATATTTCATAACATGTTTTTAATATATATTAATAAATGAATAATTGCTAATTGGTACTAGTGGCAACCATTCAATTATTGATCTCTGTGATACGTTGTTCAGCGGGGCGATCATTGCATTTTAAAATCACCTAAAAATGCAATCAATACCATTTTTTATCTCAATCTAAAACTTATGAACATTTTACACAAATACCACAATGTATATGATATATAAGAGGCGGCAGGTCGATCGATTTTTAATCTACAAATTAAAAACTTATTGTGGCGCTTATTCAAATATCTGGAAAACAATGCCAATCAGAAAAGATATGCAAGTATTTTTTTTTTTCTAAATGTACTACATACAACGAGGTTTCATTGGTTTTCGTATCTTGTTGATAGGTTCTCTTAATATTTCACAATTTATTTTTGACTTACGCTATACAATTAAAATGAATATAATTTTGAGATGATGTTTCACAATCAGAATCGGTACACTTTGGTTCCGATCGAAAGAAATAATGTAGAGCTGGTAATGGCCGTGCTGCCATTAATATATCAGCGCCAAAATGAATTCAAATTTAGTTATTAAATCATATGAAAAAATTATTATCGTATAAATTATAAAAATTCATATATGGTATTATATAAAAAAAAATGTCGTACACATAAATTATAAATTATATTATTACAATTACGACCACAAAAAATTATTTCGTACTGTTTTAAATGAGTTATTTGTATTTTTTTGTTTTACTTCGTGTTGTTCTTTTTTTTTTGCTTAGTCAACGCCGAAGTTGGCGCCGACTTCCAATGCTCCATGTGTATGTGTGTGTGCGAGGATGTGGGATGCATGGTGAGTTTTCACTGCGTGTATGTGTGTTTATGTGAGATAGATAAAGACAGAGAGAGAGAGCGCGCGTGTGTTGAAAATGCAATATGTGCTAGTAGTAGAACGAGGCGGGTGGGGGGTATTAATCGATCACTTGTTGGTGTTTGCTTGGTCAGAAATGGGGGGATGACGACGATGAGTTGAATTTATGCGACAAGTTTTGATTTATTGTTAAATTTAAATACTTATATAAATTACTTTTATTATAATTATTGTTTGTTTTTTATCCGTTTTTCTCCTTTTTTTTTACTTTGTTTTGTATGTAGTGGGCAACTGCGGCATTTGTAAATTTTGTATATTTAAATGTTGATTTTTTGTTTCGTTTTTGTTTTGTTTTTGTATTTTTTTTTTTTGTTTTTTTTTTGCTTTTTGTTTCATTTGATTGTGTAAAAATATCAATTTATATTCTGATTTAATAGTTACTATGTATTTGCTTTTCGTTTCATTTATATCATTTTTGTTTTTTGCTTTGTTTTGTTTTGTTTTGTTTTTTTTATCGCTTTTGCAATTGGGGAGGACTCCATATGGCTATTTCTCATTATATCATCAATTACAATTGATCATCATCATCATCATCCAACATTATCTGTTTATATAAATCATTATCCTCAATTTTCTTCTGATTTAACTTCATTTACTTCGCGCTTGCACTATGTTCCTAAGTATTTTGAATCTGCGTTCTAGTGTGTGTGTGTGTGTGTGAGTGTGTGTGGTACAGAAATAGTATTTTTCCTGGCTCTGTTATGCTTCTGTTATGGATATTCCTTTACTGTTAGTCTAGCTATGTATGTTGTTTTTGTTATTATTGCTGTGCTGTGCTTTGCTGTTGTTTTCTTGATCTTCT
This sequence comes from Zygothrica quintamaculata, assembly GCA_037044455.1. Classification (NCBI taxonomy): domain Eukaryota; kingdom Metazoa; phylum Arthropoda; class Insecta; order Diptera; family Drosophilidae; genus Zygothrica; species Zygothrica quintamaculata. The sequence goes on along the minus strand of JBAMBS010000937.1, from coordinate 134,274 downwards.
TTCATTTAATGTTATCCTTATATAGGTGTTATGTATGTGTTTGTGTGTGGTTGTGGGTGTTGGTATGATGTGAGTATGTAATGTGTGTGTGTGTGTGTGTTGATTTTTGATATATATATATATATGTATATGTGTGTGTGTGTAGTATGGTGTGGTGTTTTTTTTTTTGTTTGTGTATACATATATATAAATATATATATATATATTATATTTTATATGTTTAATTAGTTTGCTTAATAGTAAAATTTCTGAATGTTGTTGTGGCAAAGTGTAGGTAATGTTGCTCTCTATATATCGACTCAACTGCACTACATACATATGTCTTTCCACCAGATACGCAAATATATACGTTGGGGCCCAGTGTTTGTGTATTTGTTTTTGTTTTTGTTTTTGTTTGTGTCTGTTTGTGTGCGTGTGTTGTGTATGTGTATATGTATATGTTTGTATTTAATTTTGGGCTACCGGGCGCCATCAGCAGCAGCAGCAGCAGCAGCAGCATCTCAGTCGCTGCGAAGTTTTTTAAGCTCCGGCGATTTATCACCGACAGCAGCAGCTGCATTTGCAGCATTCACTTCCATATCGCAGTGCAGCGCTGAACGCTTTTGTCCAATAGATGGTGCTGTTAGCGGCGATTCTGACGCCGTCGCTGCAACTGTTAAATGCTGCAGTTTGCTGGCACGCAAATTGCTGCTGCTGCTGTTACTCTCATCAGCCTCTAACTCATCATCATCATCTTCTTCATCCTCATCATCCTCATCCTCATCATCCTCTTCCTCATCATCATCATCAACATCATCTGCAGCTGCTGCCACTGCTTCTGCTGCTGCTGCTACCGCCGCCGCTGCTGCTGAATCAGTCAAAGATAGAATGCCATTACCGGCAGTACCATTACCATTGCCATTGGCTGATGGTGCCACAACACCAATACCAATTCCAGCTCCAGGTCCTGCGCCAACTGTCTGTACAGCATTCTGTCCATTGTTATTGATCTGCTTATTGTTGTTATGTACTGCTGCAGCATCATCAGCTACTGCAACAGGGGCAGCGGTAACAACTGTTGCCGCTAAACGATTAGCGCCAATATTCTTAAGTGGCGCCTCCAAATTACTTTCCGAATCAGATGCCAACGGTGTGCCACCACCACCAATTGGATCTCCATCCTCTGTTGATGTTGTAGTGGCCGTAGTCTGTGTGGTATTATCATCAATGATCGGCTCCTGTGAGGTTGAATCGTTCGATACAAAATTTGAGTCACCATCCTGCAATGCGGCAGTGTTGTTGCTATTGTTATTAATCTTGGCGACGCCAGAATTTAAAGGCATCAAGGTGATCGGATTGGTATTTTCATTCTCCGTTTCTGATTCTGTTGCAGTGTTTCGTCCACCTACAAAACAAAACAAAACAAAACAAAAAAAAACAAAAAACAAACATTTATATATATATATATATATTTATATATATTTTAGCATATTGTACGAGAGAAACAGTTAAGGAATAGATGGAATTGAGATTATAAAATATGAATTTGAAGAGACATACCTGCACCCAGACTCTCATCATCAACATCAACAGCAACACCATCATTGGTATCATCGCCATCAAGAACTTTACTGGCCTTATTAAGGCTACCATTTGTATTGATAGCTGCACCGGGCGGGGGCATATCATCCAATAGCTCGGGGCTGAGGTCATTGGCTACATAATGCGCCCAAAGCGCTAATTCAACACGATGCGGTGACCAATGCGGCGTCTCACCACCAACTTCAGCGTTAAGACGCTCCACTGTTGCCTGTATATGCTGCACAAAATTGAGGTACTCCTTGGTCGTATAATCAATGCCCTCGATCTCTGGTATGGCCATAAGGCATTCGTCGGCCATAAAGGGCGCTGAATCTGGTGCGGCAGCTGTTAATAATGCAGATGCCATCGTTGTGCCGACACCCTTGAGGTTTGATAAAGCTGTGATCGCCTGCTCCAAATTAGGTAGCTTACGGAAAGCCTTTTTAGTCTCCTGTACAACGGCACGAGGTGTATTCACCTTGACCAAATATGATAATTGTGGATAAAATTTACCACGCGACTGTTTCCATTTCATTGCCTGGACAAGTTCATCATAAACCAAATGTGCATCTTTCCCTCGCGCCTTTATCAAGCCAGGCAATTCATTTTGAAACCATTGATCCAAACGGATCAGCTCTTGTGGCTTCTTGCTACGTTTTTCTGCCTTCATTTTCAGCACCTGTGGATACATTTTGTAGCAGTATTCAAACTGTGTGGTGCTGCCATTCTCAAAGAATGATGCTGTCGCTTTACCGTTAGACATTTTCTTATAGTTTATCGTTTATCGATTATCGATTATTGTTGTATCTTTTATTATTGTTTCTTGTTAATATAATTATTGTTGCTGTTCTTCTTGTATATTGAGGTGAACGGGTTGTTGTTGGTGCTACTCCTGAATATATATATATATATATACATATATCTATTTATCGGCTATCGCAAAGCCATCATTATCGATGTTGTTACGGTATTTAATTTGATTAAATTTTTTTTGTTATTGTTGTTTATTTATTGATGTTTTATGCGTAGTTGTTGTTTATATTGTAGTTGTCGTCGTTGTTTTTATTGTTGTTGTTGTTGTTGTTGTGGTTCATCGCCGGCGAAACGTTGGCATGAAAGTAGAAGAAGAAAAAGAAAGGAGCGCGCAAGAGCACAAAATTAGCATTACAGTTAAATTTATACAATGTGGGAGAGAATGAGAGGGAGAGACCAAGAGATAATTTGTTTGTATGTATGTTTTGCATGCAATGCTAAATTAATTCTTTTTTTTTTTCTAATTTAATTACTTTCACTGTTTTCTGTTTGTGTTTGTCAAATTGCGAGCATTTTTTCCTTATTTACTTTTATTTTTTGTTTTTGTATTTTTTAATACCGATAATCACATTTCATTTGCAATTTGCAATTTTTCAGGGCACAGCAAATCGAATTTTTACTCTCCACAGTAGTCGCAGTCCGCACTAACAGTCAGTCGGGTTCTTTTTAGTCGTCGTCGTCGTTGTCGGTCTTTCGCTCACACGCACACACACACACACATATAAACACGGAGACTCGCTTTACGCATACATAAGTAAATGCACACTCGCAAATAAAACACGCTGAACAGACACAGAAACATACAAGCGCACAACACACACACTCGCACACATACACATACAACAACAGGCAGGCCAAGCACGCATACACACATACACACACACACACACAGTTGCCACCATAAAGACGAAACGGGGCAAACGAAATTTCTTTTCATATATTATATTGTATTTTGAAAAAAAAAAGAAAAAAAAACGCTGGTTATAATACGTATAAGCACGATACGAATGTATATATATATGAATATATATTTGTATACATATTATTTGCACAACTAACAACTAAAACATTTTTATATCCTCATTGAGCTGGAGTTAGATTTTTAAAGCTGCTGTCGTAGTCGAAAGACGGGAGCCCAGAGGCCACCGAAATGCGAATGCGAATGCGAACGCGAACGTATGCGAATGCAGCTGCTGCTTACCTTTAATGTTTTTTTTTTTTGTCTTTTTCGTTTTTTTTTTTTGTTGTATTAAAACAAAAAAAAACAAAAAAAACGTTTCGTAGTTGCCTCCGCTGTTGTTCTTCGTCTCCGCTGTGTATTGGTTTTATTATTATTATGTATGTTATTCTTATTATAGTTTAGTTTTAGTTAGTTAGTACGTCGAACGACGTCGTCTGTATTTGTATTTAATATTAAACAATTTCGCTTGCGACCGCCGCTTTAGTTGCCGCCTGTCTTTCGTTCTGTCCACAGCGAGGCAGTCAGCCAAACAGCCAGAGCCAAAGCCAGCCAGCTATAAAGCTAGCAGTAGTCGCTGCCTCTGCCTTGTATGCCAGTGGCGTCGTTAAGCAGGGGCTGTCATATACAAAAAAGGATGCAGCTGTGTACGCGTACTTAATATACACATATATATAACTATATAAATTGAAAAACTCCGAAAATAGAGGACCGCCCTATCTCTTACTCGACCCGAATGACTATGACTGCAACTTAAGTTGTATCTTTGAATTGTCAGTAACAGTAGGCAGTTGGTAATAGTAGTAGCAGCAGAAACAGCAACAGCAATAGAAGCAGAATCAAAAACAGCGCACCCCTTGCAGCCGCACGACTGTGTGCTCACCGCTTTATCGTCGTTTCCACTTTTGAACGTTCATTCGTATTCAATGCTTGTCGCTCTGTTCGCTTCAAGCGGCGCTGGCTGTAGCAGTAACAGCGGCGTCGGCGTCAGCATTTATAGGGGTGGCATGGTTTCGTTTCAGTTCGAGTTTTTTTTTTTTTTTCTCTTCAGCGTGTTGTATTTGTATTTCAAATATAACAACAACAACAACAACAGCAAGCAACAACAACAGCAAGCAACAACAACAAGAACTACAAATGCTGACAACCAATATAAAACGAGGGTTCAGTTCATGCAAAAATAATTACTAGCTGACATATGAATGTACAATGGATCCATCTATCAATGTTAAAATGTTGCATTCCCTGTACCTATCCCTGGACCTATCTCTGTCCCTGTCCCTGTTTAAGTCACTGTCCCCAACGCCCCTGGTAGTTTATCGCTCCGTGTACTTGCATTCATACATAGTCGGGTCTGTATGTACGTTCGTTATATTTTTTTTATTGTATGTTTCGTGTGTGTTCGCGTTCGTTCGTTCATTTTGCCATTTTTGCCTTTCACACGGTTTTTTATCATTATTTGCGTTTTGCCGCGTGTTTCGTTGTTGTTGTTGCCTCTTTTTTACTTACCCTATTCGTCGTCGTCGAAGTCGTTGCCGACGACGCTTATAGCAGCTGCAATTTAGCTCTGTAGCTGTTGACTGTTTGTGGTTCGCTTATTTTTACCCTATGTTCGTTTCCATACACATACACGTGAACACACTGTACACAAGCACACATAACAGTCATACCCATACAGCCCATGCAAACATGTATACACACAAACACATCTGTATTCGTCATGTTCATATTAATGTGTTGTTGTTGATGCCGTCGCTAATGCTGCTGCCGATGCCGCCGCCGTTTTGTACATTCGTTCATTCGTTCGTTTGTTGACGGCGTTGCCACATCGACTACAAAATTCAACTTCAAACGAGTTTTACATGCATGAAATGTGAATCTGAAACTGAAACTAAAACTGACTCTGTCATGCCTACAGCATATGTGTCTATAGATACATATTATTATTTGTATATAAATGTAGTAGTTCTACATTTTATTATCTTATATATATATAAACATATATAGAACTGCAAATTGTTAATGATAATTTGATGGGAAGACAGATGAGTGACGCAGCTATTGGTTGAGTGCGCTCGTTGCGCTTATTTCAACCCAAAGATACCCTACAATAGCTATTTTTCTGTTTTTTCACGTTTCACAAAATATATACACACACATATTTATATACACAGGCATAAATACTTAACACACATACACATATAGAGTCATAGAGCGTGACACTCCAATGCACAAGCCAGCGAAAGGGAGACGGCGCTCACACACAAGGCAAAGCGTACTCGATTATCTGTGTATGAGTGTGTGTGTATGTGTGTTTGTGTATGTGTATGTGCTCGCGTCGTGGTGTACGCTGCGAATATTGGGTTTGGAAATTTTCAGATTCATTTACAAATTTACGCCAAGTAATATTGCAAAAAAAAGAAAAAGCAAAAAATAAAATAAAACAAAAACCAAATTTAAACAGAAACCTTTTGCTCAAATTAACTGCTTTTATGAATACTTTATACACTTATGAATATATATATTTTTGTATATTCATATATATACATATATATATGTACATAAGTTGCGTTTCATATATTTAAGGTCAAGGGAATTTTTAAAATGTTTTCTTTCGAACTTATCGCATACTGAAGACGAACAGGAAACGTTTTGTTTTGGAAATAGCGGTATTTCTTTTCTCTTTACTTATAATGTATGTAAATAGTGTTTTTTTTTTATTTGAGTAGAATTATCCAACATATATATATATATTCTTGTTCAGCATTTCCATTAGCTGATTTCTTTATGTTTCTTTTCGTTCAATTAAGTTGCACCTTGGCGTGCAGTTGCCAAAGGACCCTAATATTGGATTTTTTTGAATTCGTAGATACGTTTGGTATAACCCTTCTCAACCTAAAGTTTACAGAATTCTATTATTTAATTATAAATCTTATTAAAGACGAAAACAAAAAAATGATTTTACTCTACAAAAAATGTTGTTAACTTAGCTTAAGAGCTGTTTCCAGCGAGATAGAGTCGTATGGCAAAAGAAGTAAATTTTATTAATAAACCCCGGATGCTTTAATAAATGATTTTTCTTAAGATAGCCTGTTGATAGTCCTGATGGTTTCCGAAGGTAAATATTAAACTAAGGTAGCAAAGACAACCTAAGGAATAGGCAAAGTGTAATCCCGTTAAACCCAGTATTATTTATTTTTACATAAACGATTTAAGGCAAAATTAAAGAGTATCCATATTATAACATAGATATCGTTTTCCCTAATCTTTTCATATCGTTTTTTAACATTGTTTAACTTTAGCACGAAGCACCCGAAGTGCAATTGTGTCGAATATATAGAGAAACCCTTAAAGATTTCATACAAACGAATCCTGAGCTATCAATGAAGCCTTTTTATCTCTAAAATTGAATAGAAATCATTTAAGGAATTCTCTATTCAAGTGCTTCCTGGCTATAATAACAAAAACAACAATTATATCAATCACAATCATAGACAATGGACAGAATAAAGAATATCTATCTCATTATAAGCTTCAAATCATCGATCGTATCACGTAAAACCTGTATTTTGTGATGAATATATATGAATAAGGTATACCGTGAGATTCCTGATGATCTGAATAATGCGCAAATGTCAAGATATACACAAAGTTATCCCATTAAAAAATTTAATTTTTCTTTAAAATAGGTTTTTAATTAACAGTCTGAAGATTTTGAAGCTTTGGCAAAAGAAAATATAATATATATACATATAGATCGTTTTAGAGATGAACGAAAAGTGTTCAGAATCCAGTTAAATTGAATATATATATATATACAGATATATATATTCTAAGCATCATGCCTCATCTGATGGCGCAGTTCGCGCATTGTTATCTGTAAGACAGTATATGATTAGTATTTGCTTCGATTAAGATATATCACATAATGACTATATATATTTAAATATATATATATATAAATGTTAGATACATTTTTGTAATTAACAAAAAAAGAAATAACAAGTAAATGAAAATAATATTATTGTTATTATTATTTACCTTGAAATATATTTGTGTAACTGTGGAGGACTCAAACTGATATCAATTCATGTAAAAAATGTATATATAAAGTATTATGCACAATAAAAAACGATTTACATTAAAGCAATATCATTATATTAAATTATAATCTAGGAATGGTATAATTGGATAGGGATTGGGGTTAGGGTTGAAGTTGAGGTTCAGCTATGTATAAGATATGAAAGAATATTAGCAAAATAACAGTAAACTCTATGAGTTTATTTTTCTTTTATGGATTAGATACACTTTTTTGGATTTATATTTCATTATCTAAAATTTTGATGTGCAAACTTTGCCAATAGTTTGTTGATAATAGTAATTAGTTAAGACATAAATGCGGGCATTATACATATATATATATATATATGTATATATATATATACGTATACATATATAATTATGTAAGTGTATATATATATATATATATATATGTATATATATTGGGTTCAAATATATTTAATTCATATCTATATCTTCCAATCGTACTGGCTGCGTGTACGGTATAACCGATTTGTTATTCACATCTCTTGATAGCGCCTTTCGCATATCTTAAAATAAAAAACATATCAAGGGTATAGCTAAAACAGTATGCATAATGGTTAGTATTAAATATTACCATACGCATCCTCATCCTGATCACCTGAATAGTAATCAAGTATAGTACGATATATTATATAGCCCAGATTCTTATACATATTAATGGCAACTTTATTGCTTTTACGAACAAAAAGATCAACAAAGTAAGCACGTTTCCTAAAGTGAGGAAGAAAAAGATTTGAAATTAGTTGAATGATCTTGTTCTAACAAAACAGCCTTAACCCTTAGATTATCGGGTTATAAGTAAAGGAAAAAAAATATTTACTTTTCTGATATGTCTTCTAAAAAATTCATTAATAATGCCGCCAGACCCAATCGTCTATAATCTGGTGATACTGTGAGAGCCGTGACATGACCATGCCAATTATCCATATGACCTTCTACTTTGCCCATAACTAAAAAGTATAAGATATATATATATATATATTTAAGCTTATTTGCCACAATTCAATAAACAACTTACTATAACCCATAATCTGTTCATTGGGTGATTCGGCCAACTGAAAGTATTCCGGCCATTTAGCTAGATATTGTGTATAGAAGGAAAGACCATAGGTTTCCGTAAGTGGGTCGAAATTTCTGTAATTTTAAATATAATATGCTTATAATTTATGTGTATACATATACACACATACACTTTTACTTACACATTATTAAATTTAAATAGATCATCACAGGTAAATGGCCTCAGGGTAGTCATTCTTAAAGTTTTAATTCTTGTTTGTTTTTATTAATTGAGTGAGGCAGTCAAATAGAAAAATGGCTTATGTCGATTGTTTCATGCTACAACGTGCACATATATTCGTTAATCGATATAACTAAAACTATCGTTTAAAACAAAAACAAATCATGGGCATCTTAGCTCATATAATGTTATTCCTTTTTAACATATTTTATATTAAAGTATTGAATGAAAATTTTATTAATAATAAGTTGTAAAACGCTAATATTAATAAACATAAATGTGTTTAATTGCTATACATAAGAAATACATATAAAAATACATCCATATTATTTAAAATGCCCGCTAACGCATTTCTCAGTTTGTGCTATGTTTTGATAAATGCGCAATACATCGGCTAAGTATATAACAAGTCCTAATGTTCTTCTTTGTAAGTTTGGCGTTACAATTCAAATATATTACACTGTACAAGTAAATATAACAAATATAATTTATAAAACATTTAAAAATACCCTTTACTTTTTTAATAACAATATATTAACAATAATAATAATAAAAAAAACTTCTCTAATATAGACTTTAATACATATTATTTATATAATAAATATTTAAATATACATAGCAACAATTGATTTTTGAATAACGCGGTAACATATCGTCATGCGCAGTTTATGTAATGTATGCGCCATTAAAAGCGATTTATCGACGTTTTTAAAAAACCGGGGCGCATGGCTTAACTGCTGTAAAGGTTTGTTAGTTTTTTACAAGTACTTATACTGCGTGTCGTCACAGGTGATATTGATGAGCATTTGCTATATTGTTTAAATATCAACATTAGTGCGCAATTTCAGGGAGATCATCCTACTTAAAATTATGTTAAGCTTGCATTTCTTAAACAATTATTCAATATTATTTAGAATTTATTTGTTATAATAGAAATATTACGTCATGCGCAGTGTAATTTTAAATAATGGCAAACTTTTAACGTTATCTGTTGATTCTTACCACACCACACGCTGCAGCAGATAAGGGCAGCTGGAAAGTGTGCTACAAGTAATCTCAATGCCATTCCAATTTCCTGCGGGCGCGCGGCGTGTTTCAAGGATAAAACGTAAGCAAAACAGCAAGTGCAAGAACTGTGAAGCTGTATACGTTGATGGCAATGTTTCAACGCAATAGTTAAGCAGGGTGCAAATTGTAAGATTCAAAAAACGCGCAACAGTTGCTGTTAACCATTGAAATTGAACAGCATGGAAGCAAATGTAGGTGCAGCGCGCAGAGGTAAGCCACAGGATTGTGGTAAATTGGCACGTGAGGATTTTGATGGCGGTCCTGTAAGCATTGATGAAATTGAAACAGGACTCTTTTTAGGTAACTTTTAACTGCGCAATATGCAATACGCAATACGCAATACGCAATACGCAATACGCAATACACAATACACATTATGTTTTATGTTGCTCATTTGCAGGCAACTTAACGGCAGCAACGCATATGGAAACTTTGCGTTCCTTTAAGATAAATCATATATTAACATTGGACTCAGTGCCACTGCCACAGCACTTTGTCTCAGCCAGTTTTTTGACCACCAAATACGTGCAGAGTAAGTAAATGATCCGATCTTTGACAAATACATAAATTAACTGCCACACGTAAACTCCTTGATAGTTGCCGATATGCCACGTTCGGATATGTTGCAGCATCTAGAGGGTTGTGTTGAATTTATAACAACAGCATTAGAGCAACAGAACAATGTGCTCGTCCATTGGTAAATTGAAATATAAAAAAAAATTGATTTCCAGAAAATGTTTTAACTATAATATGTCCCTCCATTTATAGCTACTTTGGTGTCAGCCGTAGCTCCTCGGCTGTAATTGCGTACATGATGAAACGTCACAATCTGGACTATCAGCCAGCATATGAAATGGTACGCTCCAAGCGTCGTTTTGTACAACCGAATCCAGGATTTGTGGCACAACTAAAAATGTTCCGTCGCATGGGATTTAAAATTGATCCCAATTATCAACGTTATAAGATGCATCGCTTACGTTTAGCTGGTGAACAAGTGCGAAAAGCAAAAATCTTACCACAAGGCTTCCATAATGTTGTGCGTCCCGATCCAGATATAACACGTGAAAAGCCGGAACCCATTGTATTTCGTTGTCGACGCTGTCGACGTGTTTTAGCTAACAAGTCTCATGTGCTTGAACATCGACCACGCGCTGTTGCATCAGAGGCCAATCAAGAGATTGAAGAATCAACGTCAACACAAGCACCACAACAAAAACAACAATCTCTACCGATAGCAGTGCCCGTGCCAGTGCCAGCAACAACTAGTGGCAGCAGTGAACCACGTTTATTGGAGCAAATATCGGAGGGCATACGCAAGGCATCATTGGGTTCACCTGGTCCGGACAGCGCCAGTGGCAGCGCCAATAACTATTGCAACAGATTGTTGTTTATCGAACCGATTGCCTGGATGCATCGCATTATGCTCAACACCCAAGGACGCATCTACTGCCCCAAATGCGAGCAAAAACTGGGCAACTTCAGCTGGGTCAATGGTGAGCTTTACTTTTTTGTTTTATCTTTTTTTTTGTTTGCTGCAAACAATACCTTCATTTTCTTTCTTTCTCTCTCTCTTTCTTACACACTGCATACTGTTTAACCCAAATACTATTATGATTGCAGCCTGCCAGTGTCCTTGTGGTGAGACTATGACGCCCGCATTTTATTTAATCCCTTCCAAAGTGGAGCTATCCAAGGCCGTGCAGAATGTGCAAACAACGGTTTAAATTTCAACAACAACAATAACAAAATCGCATAAAACAAAAACAAAATAATATTTGCTGATTCCATTTACCAATCAAAAAAAAAAAAAATTTAAGGCTAACACATTGTGTACAACAGAGAGAGAGAGACAGAGAGAGAGAGAGGCAGAGGTGACCTCGCAACGAAAAAGAAAGAGAAAGAAAAGAAAATTTCAATACATGTAAAAGCGCAGTTCAATGAGGCTAAGGGAAATTTCTAGTTTCCACTTAAATTTAGCAAAGAATGTGAGGCAAATTTTTCAAGAATTGCTGCAAACGAAGTTGTAGATAAAACAAAACGTACAAATCGTATTCTAGGACGGGGGTGCTATGAGCTCAGAGAGGGAAGTGCATGTCAAAGCTATGGTTAGCCGTTGAAATATGTTAAATGTTGACCCTTAAATTATTAAAACAATTGTTGTGTATGTTAAGTAGAGATGTATATATATATATATATACATTTCGCATAAGAAATCGGTTTGTTGTGTTTCATATAAAGATAAAACAAAAAAAAAACAAAATGTGCATTTTCAGCATTTGCAACGCTTTTTCTTTGCATAATTCATAAAAAAAATATATAAAAAATAAAATATTGTATATTTAATATATATACATATATGTATTTACATAAATTATAAAATACTTTTTGGATAAACATTTTGCCTAAACAAAACCAAAAACAAAAAAACAAAAAAATTTAAAGTGAAGATTTTTTCGGTGACAATATTTAAATATATAATAAAAAAAGAATAATAATACAAATAATTAATGCTATAAATGTTGTAATTAAAAATTGTTAAAAATGAACAAAGAAAATCTTAATATATACATATATATATTTATCTATTTATATAAATATATAAATATCAAACGAATTAGAAAGAGACGGAAAATGAAAGAAGTTGCACGGAAAAAAGTAAAGCAAAAACATGAAATCAAAAAGAAAACATATTCCTATATTATATTAATAATTAAATTAATATGTAACATTATTTATTATATTATATTGTATTATATATATTATATTATATATATATATATTATATTATATATATATATATATATACTTATGTTATAGCTTGATTCTAAAACAAAATCTTTTAAAATTGCGCTTCCAAAACATAATTTAATATTTATTTTATACAAAAGGAAAACAAAAGCTTTCCAACATAATTTGATTTATATAAATTTAATGATATGTTTATATATGATATAGATATATATCTATACATTACTATATATATTATATATATATATATATATATATATATATATATATATAGTTGAAGGCAACTGTTAGGAATCATAGTTCCAATTTATAAACAACATATCTGTGACTTTTGTGAAGATTTGTCCCTAAATCAAGAGACTAAGCCAGCTATAAGATATGGATATATAACACACACACATATATAAATATATATATATATATATATATATATATTCATATATATGTAGATATATATCATTGTTTGATCTTAGCCTTATGTTATGCTAAACCATTGCAAACTCTTTATTCAGAATTATGCCCCAAAACTTAAATCACACACAGGTTAAAGTGTTCCAAGGTAAGCAGTGACCACCACTAATACTAAGGCACCAAATCTACCTACACACACACACACACACACATAATATATGTAGGAAACAGCAACAAAGAATTTGAATGGAATGTAGTAAGAAATGTCATAATAAAACCAAAAATCAAGGAAAATTATCAAAAGGAAAAGGTTTCGCTTAATGGTAAGCCATCAAACATAAGCGTGAAAGGATTTTAAGTAGAAGTAGATATACAAAAGGACAAAGAGGAGACAATGAGGAGAGAAGAATACAACTTATCGATGTGCTTGAACTATTGTAAAATTGTATGTAAAAAAAAAAAAATGTAAAAAAAAAATAAAATCCAACAAAAATCGAGTTTGTTTTGCTCACAAAAAAAAGAACAAATTTTGTTTTGTATGTATGTATCAGATATATATGTATATATATATATATATATTTATTTTATTTAAATATATATATTATATATAGTATATATATTTTTTTTTTTTTATTTGGATAGAAATTATAATGAGTAAAATTTGTAAAAGACAAAATTTGAAAAATTTTTGGGTAATTGGTTACCGCTGCCTTTGCAGTCAACCGCATAAAAATGAACGTTACTTGGCCGCATTTGATTTTGATAAGACAATATTAATTGAGGATTCATATCTGGCCGTTGCTGGTATGTTGCCGGCAGAGCAACGTACCAAAGAATTGATGAATCGAATGGGTCAATGTGATTGGATACAATATATAAAGCATGTGGTGGAATTGCTACAGGAACAACATTGCTTCAGTTCAGATGATATTAGTAAGCAGGTGCGTAAGCTGGCACCCGTACCGGGTATAATGCGGTTATTGAGACGCCTGAGTTCTCATCGAAAAGTGGATATGTGCATAATAAGTGATGCAAATACATTTTTCATTAAAGAATGGTTAAAGAGTAATGGTTTGGATAATGTATTCAAACAGATATATACAAATCCCGCTACCGTATTAGAAAGTGATCAATTGATCATTGAACCATACGATAATCAAACGCAATGTGAACGATGTCCAAAGAATTTGTGCAAAGGTATTGTCATGTGCGATCTAATGTCCTGTCCATATAAGCGTATTATCTATGTTGGCGATAGCTGCAATGATTTATGTGCCATACGTTGTTTGCGTGCACAGGATATTGCCTGTATACGTGCCTGCCAAGAGCTGCATGAAAACCTACCCACCTGTCGTAAGGACTTTAAGTGTAAAGTATTTATTTGGCGCGATGGTTATCAACTGGAGGATCTTTTGTTTCCGAATAGTTAAATCTTTGTGCATAGGTTCTTTAAAGCACAAAAAATAAATATAATATATATAAAAAAAAAAGAAATTTCGTGAATAAGGCAAAATTATTAATGCTGCTTTTTTATTTGACTTATAAATTAACCATTTTTTTTCTCATTCTCTTCGCTTCTTTTTTATGAATTTATATATATATATATATATATATATATATATATATATATATATATATATAATTCACTTATTAAGAACTTAACACATACAATTCAATGGAAATTAAATTTATTTTGTTTTTGTTTTTGTTTTTTTTCTGTATTTTTAGCAATTTGCAGCCTGAATGCTGCTTCGTTTAAGTAGATGAACATTAATGTTCTTACGTTTACGTTACGTGTGACGTAACCTTAATGTAAATATAAAGTTTCGTTAAGTAGTTAGCTTAACGTACGTAAGCGTTGCCGTTTCGCTTTTAAAATTGTGTTTCGTTATGTTTTTTTGTTTTTTCTTGCAGTTTCATACAGGTTTTGTTATTGTTTATTTTTAATTATTATTATTTTTCTTGTGCTTATTTATTATTTAAATATATATATATATATATATATGTGTGTGAATTTGTAAGTTAGCATAAATTACATATATAATACATTCTTAAACCTAATTTTATATATATATATATGTATATATGTATATACGTGTGTGTTTTTAAGTTTTAGTTTTTGTTGTTGGTTTCTTTTATGTTTCTGTAGCATGTATTTAACGTTACTTTACCGCCATGTTCGCGCAAGTTACAGTAACAGTAATAGTAGCACAAGGCAACTGCCGCCCAAAAATAGAAAGACACTACTTGTATGAATGTACATACTTTCTATATGTAATATAATACATACTCTACATGCAATTTGTATTTTCCGCTTAAATCGCTAAACATATTTAATTAATAAAAATAGTATTAGAAGTACGTACACAATGTGAAAATACACAAAAAAAACTATATAGATATAGATATATATCGGTCCAATTAGCACAGTTTTTTTTTTTATTATTTTTTTATATATATGTGTAAATATATATATATTTTTACCTGTTATTTATTATTTAATATTATTCGTTATATAGTACATTTTGTGTAGGCTAAGGACATACATACATAAAGACATACATTTTGTTTAGATATTTTAAATATTTCGACAAATTACCAACACAAGAAAAAAGAATAATTATTTTAACACATTTCTAGGATGAATTTATGTCTGTGTATGTGTGTGATAAGTAACAGTTAATGAATGTAGCTGTAGGAAAAACACCGACAGTTTAGAGTTTTTGTTTCCTCAAGCACACACTGACACACACGAACAGAGTAGCCAGATGGTCGACTGCGTGCAAGTTGGGGAAAGATGGCAGCGCCGTTAAACAAAAATAAAATTTCAAGTTTAAAGTATACGAAGGAAATGTAATAAACAAAATTTAACTAAAATGCAGCTAATAAAACATTATTTGTGTGTGCTTCTGGTCGCGTATCTGTGTGTGTGTGTGTGTGTGTGTGTGTGTATGTGTATGTTTATATATATAAATATATTCTGTAACTTAGCAGCTAATTACTACATGTGTATTATTTTCTGTTTTAACAAACTTTGAACTTAAACATAAACATAAATTTCTTTCTGATTTTTTTTTCTTTTTTTTTTTGTCATGGTTCGTAACATAATAAGCAAAATTTCATACTTTTTGGACTTACAACTAAGTTATATTTTCTTATTTTTCATATATATATATATATATATATATATATAAATCAATATATATGTATATAAAAAAAACAATTAAAAATTAAACAAAAAAAAAAGTATATATAAAATTAAATTAAGAGAATATATAGAAATATTATTTAACATACGCCAAACTGCATACATATACATTAGCTTTTCTTGCTTCTGTTATTCCTTCAGTTTTCATCTTTTTTTTCTTTTGTTTTGTTTTGTTTTTAATACTATGCACGAGTGTTTTTTTTTTTGTATGTGTATGTCTGTTTATGTATGTGTATATGTGTGTGTGTGTGTGTGTGAGTCTGTATATGGTTTTAGGATGGAGATATGGTGCCGCGACCCGCGCTTCCTACAAGTCCGTTAAAGTGCGCTTGGCACAATAACGTATAACCCCCACTCAGGCAACAACCGGTGGTGGGGCTATGCCAATGGTTGTTGCTGTTACAGTGGCTGTTGTTGCTGTTGCTGTTGCTGGTGCTGGTGTTGGTGCAGTTGCTGCGGCTGTTGCTGTTATGGTTGTGGTATTTGTGGTGGTATTAAAGGAGCTATCTGTTGTGGCGGAGGCAGAGCTAATGGCGGCGGCGGTGGTGGCGGCGGCGGCAGCAACAGCAGCAGCATTTGTAGCTGTAGCATCATCATTGTTATCCCTATGAAAGCTGCTGCATTGCATTGTTGCAATATCCTGAAGTTGTTGTGTTTCCTGCTGCTGTTGCTGCTGCCGCTTCCCATCAGCATTTGTTTCATTTTGCGATGGTGCCGCCATCAGTGCTAAACTATTACTAGCAATGCTTATGGTACTTTGGCTACTCTCACTGTAAGTCCTTAAACTGAGCTCAGCCATTTCATCCGTTGAGTTGACGCCTGTTATACCGCTCCCATTGGTCTGCACTGGCGATTGAATTGGTGATTCAGCGCATTGACTACTACTGCTGCTGCTGCAACTGGTGGCGATGTTGCAAGGTGTCGTGGGCGGAGTTCGTTTGGTGGGCTTGGTGCGCGCACATGGTACACAAAGCATTGAACAATGTTCACGCAGATTGGTGATATGATCAATACGATATTCATTTATCCATTTCACCTTTTTATGTTTAACAACTTTAACGGTTGTATTATCGATAGCAGTTCCATTTGGTGAGGACAATGCTGCTGCTGTCTGTAGCAATTGTTGTGGCAAACCATCTGGACGTGTAGCTCCACAACGCATACAAATTGAACATCGCTCACAACTCCAGCGACCTAAAATAAAAAACAAATTATTTTAGTTTTTTTTAGTTATATAGAAATATTTGGTAAATTTTATGTTAGAATTTACAATAACAATTCTTACCATCGGGTACCGCTTTGACACCCAAACAATAAATGTGATAGCCACGATCACATTGCTCACAATAAAGCATCTTTCCAGGCTGCTGACTACTGCGGCATTTGATGCAACACTTGCATTCTGCACACTGCCAGTTATAATTTCTTACGCGTCCAACCATGCGCTGTGGCATTTCAATGCAACTGGGATGAACTATATAAAAATAAATTAATATTAATTTAAAAAACACAACCTTCAAAAATCTCTTTTTTAAATTAGTTCACAAAACAAATTTGGCGCCATTAACAAATATCGATTAATCGTAATATAAAAGAATATGGCGTCACTTAAGAGTTTTTTCAAATAATTTGCTCAAAGAGAAAAAAATGGCGGATATTCAAATATTTGAAACTCACCTCTGCGTCGACATGTGTAGCAGCGTATAAAGGCCTCTGGCATGTCATTTGCATTACGATGTTGAGTCCGTTGGCAGACACCGCACTTGTTGCACAATCTTACATCCCGTTCATGTTTCAGTTCCACATCACGCATAAAATCAATGGAGCTGTAGCAACTGCTGGCACTGCTGCGACTACTTTGGCTACTTGCACTGCTGTTGCTGCTGCTGCTACTGTCGCTGTCGGCGTCGCTATCCTGTAAACATATTTAAATTTCTAACGTTAATAAATTTCTTAGTGTGTGTGTAGATTTATATATATATTATTACCGAGTCACTGCTGCTGGCTTCGCTGCCACTGCTGCTGCTGCTGCCACTGGTATAAGAGTTGTTACTACTCTGCTTGGCCGGATCATTGTTGCGCTGCTGCAGCTGACGTGCACGATGCTGACTGCGTCTTGTGGATACCGTTGTGCCTGTCTGTGATTGTGTTTCGCCCTGATCGGCAGTAGATTCACCCAAAGACTGTGCTCCAGGTTTATCCAGCGCTGTGTTTATCGGTAACAATCTACGGAAAAAAGTTTACGCGTTATATATTGAGTTGTTGTATTGAAATGGAAATAAATATTTAAACAATCCTTACCTTAAATCAGCGGGAGTATACCGTCGATAATTGGACATAAATTGACCTGGCACCAAAGCCAGTGGATAGGCATGATCTGGATTCTCATAGGCAGCATCATAGTTACGCGGTGATAGTAGTTGAGGTGGCGCTGGTATATTCTCTGCCTGTGCAGCATTCTTTACCGCATTCGAAATGGAGCGCTGTAGCAACGTTGCAATTGGCGCTGTACGTGGAACCGGTTGATTCGTGGTAAATGTTTGCAAATCCAGACAGACTACACGCTCCTCCTTACGCCTAATTATATAAATATAAGATGAGCATTACTAATGAAATATTCATTTATGAAATGAATATTTGTTAACTTACGTTTTATTGAAATAAACATTCCATTTGCTGGTCGATAACATAGCCCGATCACGTGCTTGAAGGCCCTTTCCATTGGTAACAGTTAGTCCAAGAGCCTTCTGTTTGGCTTCGATATCTCGCAAATGTTTCCGACGTATGTATTCCTTGTACTCCTCGTACTTATCAAAGAAATCGGCATACATAATATCAAGTATATCGGATGCCCAGACAGCGGTTATACCCAAATCGCATAACTTCTCACTGACAAGTCCCTTCTCCTGCAACCAATTACGCTCCTCCATATCCACAGCACGACGTGGCAGATCTGGATATTTTCTTTTAAAACTGGTTATACCCAAATAAAGTGCTACTTGTTCCTGGATCATAAATGTATCCCGATTCTTTGATGGACAACATCCTTTTGGTGGTGGCCAATCATATTCCGCAATAGAGGATGCATTGAAGTCCGTACTAAAAATTATGATAAAGAATGTTAAAAGTTAATAATATGGAAAATATATTAAACTCACTCTTCTGCTACACAAATCTCCATTTTCTTCTTCTTTGGACGTTTTAGCGCCGAAGTAAGTATAACATCCGCAGATTGACTCTGATTAAGATCTACTAAGCTGATGCTGCTCACCATTGAAGATTGTGATTCCTCATTGTTAAGGAAATCTGGTTGCCTAATTGAAAAAGGAAAAGTCGAAGGATTATAATAAATTAAGGCATATATTAATTAATAAACTCACTTTTGTGGCGTTAAAGGTGGTTCCATGCTGGTTATCGATTGATTACTGTTGTTAAGATCGGCGCTCATGCGTGTGTCTTCCTCAAATACTTGTGGTGACTGCAACAATAATAATAATAAAAGTAAAATAATAATAATAATAGAAAAAAAAAATGCTTATAATTTTTATACATATTTAAAATAAAAGTATATTAATATTAACATATATATTTATTACAAATATAATATTTTTGCATCGATTGCAGCGTTTGCCCAAAACAGCAGGCGTCGCAGCGACGCCGGCAGTGTCAGCACCAAACTGCACAGAGACAGACAGAGAGTCAATTAGAGCGCGCACCAGAGAGTAAAAGCAAAAAAAGAGAGCGCGAAAAATCAACAGCGTTGCCAGCATGAATAAAGGCTAAAAAAAAAAAAAAAACAATATACCCAAGCAAGCGACAAAGAGCGAGCGCATGCTGCGTGCTCTCTTTTTAAATTGAGACCAGCGACGACGCAGCAGGTGTGGTGAAGGTGGCTTTACTTGCTGCTGCCTAGTGTTGCTACGAATTGCCTAGCCGCCAGCAGAGAGGAGAAAAAAAAACCAGCAAAAATTTGCCGCTGATTAAAATCACAGGTGAAGAGCCAAACACCAACAACAACAAATAATATGACGACGACGACAACGACGACAAACCGCTGCTGCTGCGCTGTCTACTGCGTTCGCGTGCTGTTCTTATAGTTGTTGCTTTTGTTGTTGTTTATATTATTCTTGTTGCATTTGTGTGTGTGTTCCGTTTCGTTTCGTTTGGTTTTTTTTTATTTTTTATTTATTTATTTTGTACTTGTAGCGGTTGGCAATGAATGCAGCAACGAGCGCGCGCGCCTTTGATTTTAATTACGACACACAACAACAACAACAATCCCAGCGTGTATACCGCCTATTAACGTATGTACATATATATAGATATATAAACATATATGAAACGTATATACATACATGTGTGCTTGTATGCATATTCACCTGTATGTGTGTGTGTGTGTGTGTGCGTGTCTAAATATGTGGGTGGATGAGCAATATTTACGTAATAAAACATAAACAAGATGCAATTGTAAAAGAAAATAAAAAATAAACTAAACTAATGCAAAATCAACAACAAAGACCCGAAAAGAAACGTCACAACGCACACACACACACACATACATACATATATATATATATATATATATATATATATACATATACATATATATAGATATAAGCATAAAAAGTGTGGCATCCTTTGAATGAAATGAATCATATAATGAAGCATAAACAAGAAGGCGCGATATAAATATACAAGAAGAAGAAGCAGCAATTTAAAATGAATTTTTGAGGGAATTTTTTTTTTTTTTAAAATAGATAATAAATTGATATAAAATGAAAAAAAAATTTAAATGAAATATATAATATTATATATATATTTATTTATATATGAAAAATATATGTATATATATATATATATATATATATATATATAGATATAGATATAGATATAGATATATTTATATATGATAAAAATGTTGCCACAAATTCCAAGTTAAATATTTCAGCTTCATTGGTTTACTTACCGGACTGAAAAGACCCTTGAGACGATCCGGATCGGGCTGATGCTTTAGACCACCAACACAACGTGGTCGACTGAGCGCAATAGCCTTGGCAACGGCACTGGAGCCACGACTCATGCGCGGCACACGCGGCTGTTGAGGATTATTGGCATTGTTGCGGTTTGCACCGCTGCTGCTGCGCGCCGAACCAGTGCCACCACCTCGAGAGCCTCGTCCACGTCCGCGTCCTCGCGTTGGTGTTGTTGTTATAGCAGTAGGATGCTGGATAGGAGTGGTGCCAAAATTGCCCAATATATTGTTGCTCTGGAGTGAGGAATCATCATCTGTAATGGGATTGATGTGTTGGATTAAAGTTTAAAGTAATTTCTATATTTGTATGTGTGTGTGTGTGTGTGTGTTTGTGTGTGTGTGTGAGAGACTTACCGCCTGAATGATCCAATGATGCACTATATGTGTCCTCATCCTGAGAATCAGGATGACTGCTGCAGCTGTTGGTGTTAATATTGAAGTTGATGTTCATGTTGCTGTTGCTGTTGCTGTGCGGCGAACGTAATTGTTGTGTGGCCATAATTGATGAGAAATCATTTGGCTGAAATATAACATCAGGCAACGGATCGGATGATGATAGTATTGTTGTTGGTGGTAACATGGAGCAAGGTGTGTTGCCAACACCAGTTGCTGCTGTAACTGTTGCATTGCCAGCACCAGCTGCTGCTGCTGCTGATGTTGCTGCCGCTGCCGTTGATGTTATTGTTGTAGCCGCACTACTGCTACCATTGCTGGTGGATGAGGAGGATGAGCACATGGTCAAATCAATCTGTGCCGCCAGATTGTATGCCATACTATTGTTATTATTATTGCTGTTGTTGTTTGTCTCATGTGACGTCATCATATCAGTGTCAACAGTGGCAGCAGCTCTACTACCAAAACGGGGCATCATTACAGTACCAACTGTTGCTGCTGCAGCATCAGTTTGTGCCTCATTTGTGACAGCAATTGCTTCTTCTTCTTCTGCTGCTGCTGCTGCTGCTGCTGCAGCTGCTGCTGCCGCAGCTGCTCTACTTTGACGCTTTCGCGTTGATTTCGCTGGTGTCAATGCAGTTGGTGTTGCAATTGTACTGCGTCTTGTTGCACGCAATTGTCTATGATCATTCCGTCTAGGTGTTGTCAATGCTGACATCAGTTGCTGTTCCGCATCCTTGTCTATTAGATTATGTTCCGCCTGAGCAACCATTGAACTTAACAATTCCGTTGGCAATAACGCCGGCTGTTCCGCATCAACCATATCAATGGCCAAACGCTTGCGCAGCAGCTGCACCCGACGCGACTTAACCGCACTGCACACATCCTGTGTGACGCCAAAAGGACCTCTTGCTGTTAACGCTGGTAACTTTGGTGTTACTGTTGCCTCGCTTGTAATGCGTTTGGGTCGACCACGTCGTTTGGCTGTTGTTGGTAATGAAATTGGTAGCATTGTTGCTGCTGCATTTGCTGCTGCTGTTGGACTTCCTGACATTGCGGCACTGCCATTGGCAGCATCCAGCAACAATTGCTCACAGGTAACACGTGCTGCTACCAGACGCTCCTCCAATCGTAATGTACCATTGCTTAGCGTATGCTGTGGCTCCTCCAGTTCTGTATTAAGTATACGCTCATGCTTCTGTTTACGGCTGCGATGATGTGTTGGCTGCAGTTGTTGTTGTTGTTGTTGTTGTTGCTGCTGTTGCCGTTGCTGTAACAGATCAGCAGCAGCAGCAACTGTTGTTAATGTACCCGTTTCATTGCTGCTGCAGTTGTGCGTCTGTTGATCGTTATCATTGTTGTCCAGGCGCCGCTGTTTACTTGGCGGCAACTGCAAGCAAAACAAAATTTATTATCAGATTCTTCTTCTTGTTTCCCTTTGCTTAAGAAATGAACTAGTTCGGTTCATGGTCAAATTAAATTTTGTAACTAGTTCTACTCATATTTAGTTATTAAACGATACAAATTTATAAGAAAAAAGTTAATTTAAGTACAGAATAAATTAATAAAATAAATTTATAAAAAATTTGAACTAGTTTCTGGTTCATAGCATGTGAATGCACTCAAAAAGTTCTTTTTTCGAAATTGTACAAAACTTGAACCTGAACTTGAACTTGAAAAGTGAACCACAATTCGGCTCAAAAGAACATAACAATATGTCACGAACTAGTTCAGAAATGTAATATGAACTAGTTCGGAAATGTAATATGAACTAGTTCAGAGAAAATATATGAACTAGCTCAGATAAACTATATGAACTAGCTCAGATAAACTATATGAACTAGTTCAACGAAACTATGCGAACTAGTTCAAATGAATAATATTATAAAATTGTTTACATTATGCATATTGGATATTTAACCAATTTACACGAACTAGTTCAGAAAATACAATATGAACTAGTTCAAACTATGCGAACTAGTTCAAATTAATATTATAAAATTGTTTTAACAATTATACATATTAGATATTAAACTAATTTAATAGAGCAATACTACTTATAATGAACCAAGTTAAAATGAACTGGTTCAAAAAATATATTATATTATAATATAATATATATTACATACTCAAAACAATAAAAAAAAAAACATGATGAATTGGTTTATATTATTATGAACTGGTTTTATATTAGTATACACAATATGAACCTTATGGAAAAGAAGAGCGAACTAGTTCAATTGAACACCGAGCATTTCTTATACTTACACCGCTGGGAGATTCTGCATTTGGATCTGCTGAGTGATGCTGTTGTTGTTGCTGTTGCAACTGTTGTCGCTTCAGATGGTGCTGGTTCTTATTGTTGTTAATGAGCAACTGTTGTTGCTGCTGTTGTTGTTGCTGTTGTAATAGCAACTGCTGTTGCTGTTGTTGTTGTTGTTGATTGTCTTGCGACTTATAATTCAGATTCAGATTAGGATTAAGACTAAGATTTAGATTCATATGATTCACATGATTGGTAAGAGGCGGAGGCGGTTGGGATGAGGGCGGTGATGACGGCTCCGACTCGTAGGCACTTTGCGTATAGGGCGTCAATTGTGGACTACCCACGGGTGTGTCCAAAATCTCAATGGAATCGATAATCGGCTCGGAATCTTCTGTTGCTCTTGCATTTAAATTTAAATTACTAGCAGCAACTATTGCTGGTGTTGCTGTTGTTAATGCAGTTGTTATTGCTGTTGCAGCAGCAACTCTAGCAGCTTTAATGCCAGCTGCTCCATTGGCCATAAGACGTTCAGCTAACTGAGGATATTTGGAGGCACTTGTCGAGGTTAAATTGTTAATGGTCATGTTGTTGTTGCTGTTGTTGCCGCTGCTTCCACTGCTGCTGCTATTGTTGTTGTTGTTATTACTATTATTGTTGTTGTTGCTGCTGCTGCTGGTCGTGTTATTAAAATTTTTTGGAGGCGCTGTTAACTGACTTAGCAATATATTGCAATTGGGTGAGGCGGGATTGCTAGTACTGTTATCAGTTGTTGTTGTTGTTGTTGCTGGTGGTGGTGCTGCTGCTGCTGTTGTTGTTGTTGCTGCTGTTGTTGGTGAACCACCAACAACAACAGTAGCTGCTGCTGCTGCTGCCGTCTTCATACGCAGACAATCGTATAATGCAAAATTTGAATTTTGTGTCTGAGTTGGTGATAAGCTGCCAACTGTTGCCGCTGTACTAACTGCTGCTGCTGCTGCTGCCAACGTTTTTGTTGTTGATGCTGTTGCTGCTGCTGTTGCGGTTGCATAATTGTTATGGGCATGAGCCGGCGATGAACTAGGTGATGGTGATGGTGATGGCGATGATGTTAAATCAACCATATCAACAATATTATGTTGCTGTTGCGCAGGTTTTTGTTGCTTTGATTCCTTTTTCTTTTGCTGTTGATGTTGCTGTTGTGGCTGTTGATGCATACTGGATTCGATGCCATTACTTGTCGCTGGTAAATTATGAAATATTTGAGGATCATGCTCCTGGGATAAAGCATCATCGATATCCATGTCATCCGAATTGCGACGCAGCTCATCCGTTTCCGATTCAATTGATGCCACCGATGGTGTTGTTGCTGTTGTATATGAAGCAAAGCCACAAAAATCCGATTGGCTATTCGAATCGCCGCCATTGGTTAACGTTAATTTCGATGAACAGATCACCTTCTCCTCCAGCACAGCTCGCACCTTATGCTTCGGTGAGCATAAGTTTTTAATGGTTAATTTCAGCAATGGTTGTTGCTGTTGCTGCTCACTGTTGCCACAATTTGTTTTTATGGTCAATTTAGGCACCAATTGTTGTTGCTGCTCCTGTTGTTGTTGTTGTTGCTGCTGCTGTTGTTGCTGTTCCTCTTCAAGCTCTATCGATTTCGTTTTGATGGTCAACTTGGGTATACATTGAGCATTTTTAGCATCATGCGACATGATAACTGTATGCTGTGCTGCCAACTGTTGCTGTTGCTGCTGAGGTTGCTGCTGCTGCTGTTGATGCTGCTCCTGACCAACACCTGTTTTGATGGTTAACTTTGGTATTTGTTGTTGCTGCTGTTGCTGTTGCTGTTGTTGCTCCTCTTTACTTATACAACTGCTGCCAGCGTGTGTTGTTTTTATCATCAATTTGGGCACCGTCATCGCTAGCTGTGGCTCCGAGGCAATTGAGGAGCAAGCTGATGAACTGGATGCCGATGCTGGTGATAGGCTGCAGCTCATCATTTGCGTTTCAGTCCCATTGCCATCTAATTTAGTTGTTTTGATGGTTAACTTTGGTAATGCAGCAACTGTTGCTGTTGTTGGTATACCAATTGTTGTTGTTCCACTTGATTTATGTGGACTATTGCTGTTGCTGGTGCTTTCGCTACTTCCACCACCACCACCTCCACATCCAGCTCCTCCCCCAGCGTCTGGCATTTTAATTATTAGCTTGGGCACAACACTACTCACACGCTCCTCATTGGCCGCACGTATCGTTAACTTGGGCACAATATGCGGCACTTGCTCCTCATCAGCACAGGATGATGATGAACAGGATGACGATGCATCCGAACTGGCAGCAGCATCTTGTGGCTTTATTGGTCGTATCGTTATCTTCGGTATATGACCATGACCATGCCCATGCCCATGGCCATGACCATGTACTGTGTGCGTCTGTTGATTCTGTATCACCTGCGCTTGAGTTGATGTGGGTAACTGTGGGGGCAATTGTATACGCAGTGGTTCGACACGTCGCTCATCGTTACCCACTAGAGATTCGCTTGTGTTGGTGCTGTTGCTGCTGCTGCTGCTGCTGTGTTTGGAGAGCTTTAATATAATCTTATGATTGCCACTGTTACTAGTACTGCTACTGCTGCTGCTGCTGGCACTGTTGCTGCTGCTGCTGTTCTCTTCACCATTTACATCTAATGCTGTGGCGGCCATAGCTGCTGATGTTGATGCTGCTGCTGCTGCTGCTGTTTCACTTGTTGTAGTTGTTGCTTCTCCTGCTGCTGCCGCTGTTGTTGTTGCTGCTGCTGCTCCAGTTTGTCCAGTGCTGCTGGTGGTACTGTAACTATTTGGCAGCTGCGCATCGTCGCGCAGTCTATACTGCGGCGGCGATGCTGTGGTGCTGGTTATTTGACCCACCAACTGTTGCTGCTGTTGCTGATGCTGCTGCTGCGGCTGCTGGTGGTGCTGGTGTTGATGTTGCTGATGGCGATGCGTTCCTCCTCCTGGCGACACATTCAATTGCTGATGTTGCTCTTGCCTTTGTCTTTGCCTCTGACTATGCAGTTGCTGCTGCTGTTGGTGTTGCTCTGTTTGTCGCTGTGCTGGCGACGATGTAGAGCTAACCTCTTGTTGCTCCTCCTCCTCTTCCTCTATCAAATTCTGTAAATGTTCTTGTTCTTGTTCTTGCTCTTGTTGTTGCTGCGACTGCGATTGCGGGCTATTACTGCTGCTGCTGTTGCTGCTTGTTGTAGTTGTTGTTGTTGCTGCTGCTGTTGTCGTTATAGCTGATTTACAATTGGAACCGATGCTAGAATTTGAATTTGAACTGGAAAGCGGACTGGAACTGGAACTGTTCGAGCTGTGGGAGCAGTGTGGAGCTGCTGCCAGTGTAACCGATGATGATGTTGCTGCTACCTGTACCTGTTGCTGGCGTAAAT
The DNA here is from genome assembly GCA_037044455.1 of Zygothrica quintamaculata. Lineage (NCBI taxonomy): Eukaryota > Metazoa > Arthropoda > Insecta > Diptera > Drosophilidae > Zygothrica > Zygothrica quintamaculata. The sequence goes on along the minus strand of JBAMBS010000937.1, from coordinate 107,064 downwards.
CATTCATTTCTTTTGTCCTTTATCCACACCAGGACTCGATTGCATCTGCCTAAAATTGAATAAAATCAAGATAATTTATTCATTTCTTTCTCTTATGAATATATATATATATATATATATATATTAACACACACACACACACACACACAAGTTCAGAGCCCAAGAATATGTCCTAAATTCCAACAACTAGGGATAATCCTTAACAAATAAGTTTTATTATAATTATTAATATTATTTTATACGATAGTTGTTTACCGTCTTATGCGATATTAACTATAGGATATATTTAAGCGATGTTTCATAATATTAAAAGTTATTATCGATAGCCCAAAGAAATCGATAAGCATTCAATTTTAATTGAATGGAAATAGTAAGAGAAAAGGAGTAGAAAGCATAAGAGAATTAAAAAAGGAATTTAACGTAAAATATATATGTATATAAAAAAAAACAATACTGAGGCTCAATAAGCATTGCATTAAACTTCATATAATATATATGAAAAATAGTGTGGCAGCACTGTTCACAGAGAGTACTTAAATCATTTGTGCAATATTTTACAGTAGGCTTTTGATCGTCGTATTGTCAAGTACTCTTAAAATTATAAAAAAAAAAAAATATAAAGTAGAAAAATATTTAGGAAGAAAACAAAATTTTAAAAAAAGAAAATTCTAAATTAAAAGAAAATAAAAATCCAAACATACCAAAATTCAAAACGAAAACAAAAGAAAATTTAAACATATAATAATACTTTCGAATTAAAAGTAAAAAAGAATTCACAAAATTTAAACCATAAAAAATCAAAATTTTATATATATTTACATATTTTACACACTTTATAAGGAATAACAAATTTCGATCTGTTCCTTTTTCAAAAACCCTAGTTGACGTGCCAATTCGTAGAAATGTGGTACAAACTAAAGGATCAGCTGAGCACATTGCGTGCAATGATTGATGGAGCTTATATACCTGGAACTGATATATTACTAACTCGGGCTGCAGCTCGTAAAAATGGTTTTGGTTTTATTGACCACTTTATGATGGCATTGGCAGGTGCCTGGCTATTCATTCGTGTCATATTTAGTGAATTGGTACAGAAGGATAGAAGTGCAACAAAAGCCAAAACAAAGAGAAAAGTAACAACAATAACTAATACGGAGCAGGTGGAAACACAAGAATTGCATATACATCAGGAGGAAAATCAAATACCAGAGCGAAAGAGTGAAGAAGCTGATGATTATGGCTCAATAGCAGATGAATGGGAAACGGATTTTGATGATGAACAGGAAATAGAAAGGCAATACAATGACATATACAAAAGGTATAATGAGGAAGAGAACGCAGAGCAAGAATCAGAGGATAATCTTATCCATAATAAATACCTTAACTATAAATATAGACTACAAGGCAATTATCTGCCTGTTATCAAATTTACACATAGCCAATTGGATCTATTGTTGGGACTGGATAATAGCGATACGGATGATCAATCTAAAACCACTCAAAGTTATGACTATGATTTATATCATGATAGAGATGATTATAATGCTGATGACGATGATAATAATGATAATACATCTGTCAATTATAATGATACATCTGAAAATGATAATAATTATAACTCTGATAATGACGAGAAGAAGAACTCAAATGTTAGGAATAACAAGAAAAGGTATATTTATAAGGATAATATTAACAAAGTGTATGTTGATAATAATTTAAATAATCTTTATGGTATCTGTGATAGACGATTGAATGATAATATAGAGACGAATCCTGCTGATTTTCCAACTCCTGATGTGCTTCGGAAGTAACTACGATGAACAATGAAGAATTAGAAGAAGGACAAGATAATTCCCACTAACGTTAATAACAATAACAAAGCATAGGAGAAAATGATGTGCATGTTTACATTTATACACACATGCGATGAGATGAGAATGTTGTGTGTGTGTGTGTATATATATATATATGTGTGTATGTGCTCTCTTTCTATATCTATATCTCGCACTTTGTATATTTTGTTTAAGCAAAAAGGGAGCAGAAGTTTGGGAGAAGAACAGGCCATATATATATATATACATAGCCCGCTCGCAGTTACTATTATAAATGGAGAAACAATTCGGCACATATACATGCATATACATACTACATGTATATATATATATACGCACACATAAATGAAAACATATATGCACACACACGCAATCTACAAATATAACATACACGCACACACACACTTATTAAACGGGACGTTAAAATTTCGCCGTGTAACAATATTTTGATTTCTGACAAGGATTCTTTTCTGATTAATAAAAAAAAAAATTAAATATTTAGCAATATAATCCTTTCGTCTCTGTATAATTCCTTAAATCTTCCCCCCCCCCCCTCCCTCTCTCTCTCTTAATCCGTTTAAATAATTTTGTAAATTTCATGTGCGTGTTTTGCTACTTCGCACCGTTAGATCAAAACACCTCCCACTGCATTACGCCTGAAGGCTGACAAAGAGTGGCGACGCAAGCAGGGAAATGCTTTTTGTGGCAGAAGTTACAATTAACGGCAATTAGCTTAGACATGTGTGTGTGCATGTTTGCGACTAACAAAAACAACAACAAAAAAAAAGTTTGTTGATTTCGAATTTTTTTTATTGCACTCGCTTCTTAGTCTCAGTTAGGCTTAATTTAAAAGAAAAGCTCGAACACACAATTGCCGGCAAATGGAAAGTGTGTTTATACTAATTAAAGAGGTAAACAGCATTTTTTTACCTTTATATATATATATGTCTTTATTTAAATATATATATATTTTGTTGTAGGTTATCTTAATAGTTTTGTTTATTTATTAAACTATTTTACTAATAAATTAAATTTCCGCGTAAAAAGTAACGCACCACCAAAGGCGCAATGTCAGGGGAAGCCTGCAAAAGCAACAGCAACAACGTTTTGTCGTTGTTAATAATACGCTGCGTAAGCGTGGAAACATGCGCGGCACACAGCTGTCTGTTGGGAGCAGCAGAAATTGAGAAAACCGCGCCACATTGGTACGCACTACTACAGTAGCATTAGCAGCAGCGGCAGCAACACAAACAACAAGAGCAATCGCAGTGACTGCGACGTGGTGTGTGTGTGTTGGCAACACAGCGAAATTCACCAGGGGTCCGAGCGGTTGAAACTCACCACGACACAGCACTCACACTCCTTTATGCGAACATATATATATATATATATATATCTATATATATATATACATATACTGAGTATATACAAGCACATATACAAATACCAGCATGAAAGGCAATCGCCCGTGCCGCTGCATGGAGAAAAAATACATATGTAGCCACATATATATATATATATATATATATATATATTATATATATATATACTTATATATATATATACATGTATTTATATATACACATGTATTTATATATATACACATATATTCATTAATACATGCATCTGCTTTAGCGACCCCCGCACGTCGCTTGTGCAACAACAAAAAATTAGCCAGCGGTAAAAGCAACAACAAATGCATGCGCTGCGCGCCTTATAACATGAGAAAAATATATTAAAAGAGAACTAGCGAGCGAAAAAGAAAAAAAAAAAAAACAAAAAATATGTTGCATAGCAAAAGACGCCGAAAACTGACCCAACAACAACAGCAGGCAGGCAATAAACTCACCATGCGGCAAAACGTCAGACAAAAGAAGATGGAGTAGAAGTTGAGCGCCTTCTCTTTGCATGCAATTCGCGTGTATATAATGGTGTGCGCGTGTCTTTGTCGGTGTGTTAAGATATGAAACATGTTTTGTTTTTATTTGCACACTTTGTAAACATTTCGTTGCACTTTTTTATATTATTTATTTTAATATACAAGAAAAAAACATTGTCGTACACATTGACTGAGACTGTAGTCGGTACAAATTACCCGTACTTGTACTCGTCTCGCACACACTCACACATACATAGGCAAACATACAGGCACAGAAACATACACACTACACACATACAACACACATACATTCACAAGCGCAGTGCTCGGTTGTCCCACTTTCCGTGTATTGGTTTCGTACACTTTTCCACGCACTTTTTAACGATTTAGCAGCAGCAGACGACGACGCATAAATTTAATTATAAAAAAACTATCGAAAATTGTTAACTGTTTAATTACTCGAATAACATACGTAAATTTATTCGGCGCGCACCTATCATTTTAACAATTCATTATTAAATGTATGCCCCTGCTCGCTGTCTGCCAGTGTTTTTTCTTTTTCGCTTGGAATATAACACTACCGTACTCGTCACGACAAAATGGAAATGAAAATGTAGGGTTGTTTATATCATATCGATATATCGATATCTCGATTGCAAACAAAATAAAATATTATTCCGATGTCATGCAAAAATGTTTATGATTATGGGCCGTCAATATTCAATTTAAAGCTCAAAATGAAAATAAAAGTTATAAGCACAGGTTATCAATGGAAATTCTCAAAGTTTTCACTCAATTCATCTAAACATCTTATAGGTATCCTAGTAAACTTAGTTTATCATTTAAATAAAAAATATTCGAAATTCAAATAAAATTTATATTCTTTATCGATAAAATCTTAATATATGACAGAGCGTCCTTCAACGCAGCCACCACATTTAAAGATAGACCTGCCAGAAATTTCTATTTACCAAAAGTTATGTGGCAACTCCCACGCATATAAAGCTTCTGGCAAAAGTTTTAATAAAGCTTAAAGCAAATACATACATACAAAAGAAAAACCAGACTTGGTTGAGCCCTCCAGAGGGGTATAAGCACATTTGCATTGGCATTGAGTTATTGTCAAGTGCAAATGCAAGTGCAGTGCTCCAATATGTCGTCGTCGTCATCCTCCATGGTCGGTGGCCTTGGAAAACAGCAGCGTCGTCGTTTGGCAGCCTTTGATTTTGATCATACAATTGTATCACAAAATACAGATACTGTGGTACAGATTTACTACCTAACAACGTAGTTAATGCAAGTGCACTCAGTGATTTAATGGAAAACGAATGCTGGACCATATATATGGCTGAGGTGTTCCGTTTGCTCCATGTGCAACAAGTACCAGAAGCACGTATACGTGACACAATACGTTGTATACCGGAGGTACCGGGATTTGTGCGTCTAATTAAACAACTCAAGAAATTTAATTTTGATTTAATCATTATAAGCGATTCAAATAGTATTTTCATTGAAGAATGGTTACGTGCACACAATCTATCAGATTGTTTTAATGCCATTTTCACAAATCCCGCTGAATTTAATGGAAATGGTCAATTGCTTGTACGTCCACATCACCAACAAACGGATTGTAAATTAAGCGCCAGTAATTTATGTAAGGGACGAGTCCTTGAACATTTTGTCATTGAACAGGATTTACGTTATAATATACGATATGATCATGTATTTTATGTTGGTGATGGTAACAATGATATTTGTCCAGTATTAAGGCAGCGTGCTTGTGACTTTGCCTGTGCACGTCAAGGATTTGCCATGGAAAAACATTTAATTAAAAATCGTAATAAATTGAAGTTACGCGCCAATTTACTTATATGGAGGAGTGGCTTTGATCTCTTAGAGCAAATTTGCTTATTGCCCCAGCTCCAGGCCTCTATCATTGATAATAAAACTCATTTGGATGCCAATTGTAAGGCTGAAATGGCACGTCGCGCATCTGCCGTTGCTGGACCTGCCGACCGTCAAGAATAAATTTGTGCACCGCAATTCATATAAATATGTAAGCTAACAGTTTACGTTTACACTATTAAGTACTACATTCCGTTACAGTATAAAGTTTTCTTGATTTTTAAGAAAACTCATCAAAATTATTTTTTTTTTTTTCTGTAAGGGAGTATAGAGGTTGTTTATTTGTGGTAATACAATTACTGCATAATGTATATTTTTTAAAACGTGTAAACGTAGATTTAGAATCTTAACATATTTATATGTTATCGGTTAAAAAATAATTCGAAATTTTTTTGTGCAGAGAGAAAAAAAATTAAAAAAAATTAGAATTTTATTCTCTCTTTTTTTTGCAGTCTCTCAATGTTTGTCCAAGAAATTTGGTGAGAGCATAAAAAATACAAAGCAAACCAATTAACAAAAAGCAAAAACGAAAAAGAAATTTAAATGAAAAATGAAATTTTGATGTGATCAATATATTCAATTGAGTAAATGCATGTACATTAATGTCCTATAAATTAACGATGTATGTTAAATTTTGCACAATACAAATAAATTGCGTTCAAACACACACACAAAGAAACAAACACTACACATATACGCGCGTGTCTCTAAAAAAAAAACTTCTGATAAACTGAAAAAAAACTGTTTCACATGAATGGAATACATATATATATATAATATACATATATTTTGTGCTCGAGCTGTTGCTTATTTAGAATTTTATTAAATGTGTATTTTTAATGTTGTAATTATTGTTTTTATATATATACATATGTGTCCAAAATAAATGAATTTAATCGTTGCAAACATGGGAAGACATACTGCTATTTATTCATAGCATACAATACAATTATGAAATAGACAATGGTTGCTCAAGTACTCGTCGAAATAGAAAAAGTAGTATATAATATTCATGCATCCTTTTGCTATCTCGCTTGCACTTGCTTTCCAATTTGCTTCCACGCTTTATATTTCAATTTCCGCTCGCATTGAGCTTAGTTGACGTCTCGCTAGAGTAGGGTAGGAAAGAGAGCGCAATCGTTTGCTCTCTTTAATTTAGTCATTTTAAACTTTCATTCGTTACATTTAAAGTGTGGTCAAGCATCGACATGATTAAAAGAGGGACGGGGAGAATATCATGCATAAAAATCGGAGATCTCATTGTAGATTTTGCTTTATTTGTGTTTTCTTATTAAATTATTATTATTTTAAATCAACTTATAATATTTGTATATTTAAGTTAATATTATTATGTTTAAATCTTATGATTTACTTAAAAGATTTGTAAATGGTTTAGAAAGCAATATCTGCACACATAATATATAAATAATTATTTTTATTCTTTATTTCTGCAAAGGTTCTGATTAGCTGTCAATTCGCTTCAGTTCAAAGTATATATATATATAGTAATATAATGTATAGATTCATTATGCACGAACATATACTTATGCATTCTATTTTAACAAACTTTCTTATAACTAACATAACTAGTGCCGATATTAGGGGAATTGTTTTGAGTGATCTCTATAAGGATTAAGGATGGGGCTTGAGGGGTTGGTTGTGTTGGCAGCATCAACGTCTAGGGTAACAAGATTTATGATCCCAATGGCGACATACCAATTTGACGTGGGTCAGCTCCTGGCTGTTGTGTGGCCCCTAAGTTTTTAATTAACATTTGTAGCCATTGCTTGGTCGATTTATCATCTTGTAGGCACTGTGTGAAAGTCCCATCACGCAGTTGATCTGGCAGGCACTGTCCAAGTGCTTTACGTGCACTATATATATAAGATTTATATATATATATATATATATATATATGATTATTATTTACTGATTTTTATTTACCGTGTATTATCTGAAAGGCGTAAATAACATCGTACGACATGTTTTAGAAGACGCGCACATGGATCCTTTGATAGCTGTATCACCATTTTGCCCTACAGAAGTAAAGAGAGAGGGATAAAGAGTTATTTATAATACTTAAAGAGAAAGTGCTTTTTATACTTACGAGCGTTATAGCAACATGTGAGAAACGCTCATAAGTTTGACATATATATGACAATCCTGATTCGTCCAACAATATTTTTTGTATAATAAATGTAGCCACAGTTTTACTAAGTTCTGAACCGCTGTCCATAATGGTAAGGCATAATGGCACAATTTCGGTGGTGAGCAGAAAAGTAATAACTTCCTGTTCATCGGTCTTGACTAGAGCACCAATAACACCCAGACTAGTCAAGCGTAGGTATTCAAATGGACGTGTTTTTGATACGGTTGATAAAAATGGATACAAATAAAGCGGTATTTGGGCTTGCAAAAAGGCAGTGCGAGTTTCTGGATGCGATGCAACACATTGTAAGAGCGCAAGTGCATTGCATACACGATTTGATTGATGTGCAGTTAATGTTGGCGGTGTTATTGATGGATAAATGTTAACTATTTCTTGTAGTAGCGCACAAGCAGTACCAAAGCTATTCCATAGCATGGGCGCCAGATCAGTTTCACGTTTCTTGCTTAACTCTAACAATGCCGTCTCTCGTGTATCCGGATGAGCCAATTCGTTGATCCATTGATAAACCTATGTGTAAATATCACATAAGGGTAAGTACATAAATATATATATATAAATGTATATATATTGCACAATAAATTATTTTAGTTTACCTTCTCCTGCTCTGAGGGCTGTTGTTGCTGTTGTTGAGGATTCATGCAGGGACTTGGCTGAGCACTCATGGTACTTTGGCTATAAACATCAATGAAAGTTAATTTAAAGCTTTGCTTAAGTCCCGTAAAAGCTTTAATTTGCAAAAAAAAACTTTTTTTGAGCGCGCTCCTATTACCAAGAATAAACTTACATCCGAGCGAGAAGGTATTATATTTAAGTTTATAAATTATATATTCTTCTTTTTTTCTTACAATTAATAAAATGTTTAATGATATTCGTAAATTAGTATCAAAAAAAGTATTGAAGATATGTGAAAATAATACGCAAAATGCCGACTGAAAAAATAAGATGTCGGCTCAAACTGAATACAGCAGCTGATGCATTTATAGTGCTGCCACTGTTGAGAATTGACTCTGACATTTCTGGCAATACCATTGCAAAATGCAACACTGGCCATTGACATTTTGACGTGGACACTTGTCAAAACAAATTTCGTGTCGTAGCAGACAATACGAACTACGAAAATAGTCATTCGTATTGAATTTTGCCTAGTGGTCAGAGGTGTGTGCGCTTTTTTTATATGCATATTTTTATATTTGTGTATTTAACATTAACAACAATATTTAGTTTAAATGCTAAATTATAAATGAAGTGATTACTAGAATGTGTCTATTTTTTTTTTTTTTTTTTTTTATTTTTTAATAATAATAACAATTGTGATTCAGAAATTTACTTTCTTTTGCAAAGAAAATAATAGTTAGAATAATAGATATATGACTGTAAAAAAAACTTATTAAAGTAATAGCTAATATTTAACTTTTGGCAAGAGAACAATAGCACCTTTGCGTATCTATTCATATAATTCAATAAAAATTTATTTGGGAAATCCACTTCGCTGTCGCTATCGTCGTCTCTGCCACGTCGTCAGTGACGTTGTGACGTGTGTTGATTTTAGGTTTTCGTGAAAGTAGCGCCGCGCATAGTTTTGATTGACACACATAAAAATACAAACATATATAATTATATATAAAAACATATTAATGAAATAAATGTTTTTATTTATTTTCAGCTTTAAATCAAATATCACAATCATTCGCCATGGACAAGGTTGTTAAATTCGCTGAGCCTGGACGTGCTTTTGCCAAGGATTCGATCCGTTTGGTTAAGCGTTGCACGAAACCAGACCGTAAGGAATTCCAAAAGATTGCTATTGCCACCGCAATTGGATTCTGCATTATGGGCTTTATTGGATTCTTTGTCAAGCTGATACACATTCCCATCAATAACATTATTGTTGGCTCTTAATTCTTTTTAACCGGCATGCCAACAATGTGAACGAGAGATAGAGCGAGAAAAAGAAATGAGCTAAACACAATATAATATTCATCAAAAAACATTTTATACATAAATACAAAAATATTATAATTTTTTTTCTTGAATAGTTACACTACAATATATATGTGCATTCAACGAATGTCCTTTTTTTTGTAACAAAAAATGTTTCATGCATTGCTGTAATCATGTTTAAAATTCCATTCACAAAGCATGAACGTTAGTTATTAAGCATCATATTAAAACAAAAAAGAAAAGAACGAAAATCAAAAATATTGAAATTATTAAATATATGTTTTTTATATATTTATGTAAAAACTATTGTCTGGGTATATTTGTCGATTTTAACTACATACGTTTTCAAGGGAAATGTTATGTTTAGGGGGAATCAAATTACCTGTGCATAAGGGAAACATTCAAATTTGAATATATACATCAAGTTAGTTGGGGATTTTTTGTTTGTGTGACCGTACTTTTCAAATTAGTTTGTTTATTTATTTTTTTTTTTTAAGTATATCGATACTTATCGTGGTTTGCTTGTCATCGGGCTCGTGACGTGGATGCGTATGCAACTGCTGTGTGTTCGGTGTTGCTCGTTAGAGTGAAATTTGTGACCGTTGTCTTTCTATAAGAATTTAGATTTTTGATTAGGATATTTAGCTAGTAATTAATATGTTAGACTTTGTGGTAATATTCACAAAAGGCGGCATTGTACTTTGGAATTCAAATGCATCCGGCAATGATTATGCATCATGTATTAATGGACTAATACGTGGCGTCATTTTAGAGGCAAGTTGTCATTGTGCTTTGATTTTATCAAAATAATAAATAACAATTTTTGTTTAGGAACGAAACACAGAATCCAAATATTATGAAAAGGATCATCTAGCAGTTCAATTTAAGCTGGACAATGAACTGGATGTCGTTTATGCAGCTGTATTTCAAAAAGTTATCAAACTAAACTATTTGGATGCATTTCTGGCTGATATGCAATTAGCATTTAAGGAGAAATTTGGCAACGTACCAGTCCAGGAGCGCCTGGCCATTGCATATGATTTTGAGGACGAATTTAAAGGGGTGCTAAGTGCTGCCGAAGAAGCATCTGCCAAACAGGGCAAAGCACCCAAAACGATGCGTTCCTATAATGAATCACTAAAATCAAAGAAAACAGTTGCCTCGATGATTCAGGATGATAAAAAGATAACGGTAAATGAGAAGCGTGTCAATATACAAGAAGAGAGTTCACCGAAATCAGTACCATCAACACCTCCACTTACCAATGCTGATATTATACAAGAGAATCGTCGCAAGCTAAGGGAAAAGTTGACACCAACTAAGAGAACTGTAACAGAGTCTAAGCCTGGCAAGAGTACAATAACAGAGTCTAAGGAGAAGGCTGGTAAGAAACCACGTGTTTGGGATCTTGGTGGTAATTCAAAGGATGCTGTGCTACTTGATCGCTCTAAGGATGCGCCCGAGGATGCACTAGAATCACAGCTGCAAAGCATTAACAATGAGGTAAGATTAATATTTAATAAATCTATATGGAAACGAATTGAATCTCTTCTCATGTCACAGCTGGTGGGCACAATGCAAGGCAGTATACGTGATTTGGATGTGGAAAGTGATACGGACGCAGATGATGATGACACCGCAAGCGAAGATAGTGATAATGTAGATCAGCAGCAGGCGGCGGCACAACAGCGACATACTAGGACAGCCAATGCAACGACTAAAAAAGCCAAAAGTGGCGGCCTATTATCCTACTTTAAGGGTATTGTTGGTGCCAAGACGATAACAAGAAAAGATCTACAGCCAGCGCTGGAGAAGATGCGTGATCATTTAATATCAAAGAATGTAGCTAGTGAGATAGCTATTAAGCTATGCGATTCAGTTGCCACATCGCTGGAGGGTAAGCAAATGGGAACATTTGATAGCATTGCAAATTTGGTTAGGGATGCACTAACGCAATCTCTGGTAAGGATTTTATCCCCAAAACGCCGCATTGATATTATACGTGATGCATTGGAATCCAAAAGGAATGGTAAACCCTATACGATTATATTTTGTGGCGTCAATGGTGTGGGCAAATCAACAAATCTGGCCAAGATTTGCTTCTGGTTAATTGAAAATGATTTCAATGTCCTCATTGCTGCCTGTGATACGTTTCGTGCCGGTGCCGTTGAGCAGCTACGAACCCATACAAGACATCTTAATGCATTGCATCCATCGGCTAAGCATAATAATCGCACCATGGTACAGCTATATGAGAAAGGTTATGGCAAAGATGCAGCGGGTATTGCAATGGAATCTATTAAATTTGCTCATGATACAAAAGTTGATGTTGTGCTCGTTGATACCGCTGGACGCATGCAGGATAATGAGCCACTTATGCGTTCCTTATCAAAATTAATTAAGGTTAATAATCCAGATTTGGTATTATTTGTTGGCGAAGCGCTCGACATTTGGCAATGAAGCTGTAGATCAATTGGTTAAATTTAACCAATTGATCTACAGCTTCATTGCCAACGAGCGCTTCGCCAACAAATAATACCAAATCTGGATTATTAACCTTAATTAATTTTGATAAGGAACGCATAAGTGGCTCATTATCCTGCATGCGTCCAGCGGTATCAACGAGCACAACATCAACTTTTGTATCATGAGCAAATTTAATAGATTCCATTGCAATACCCGCTGCATCTTTGCCATAACCTTTCTCATATAGCTGTACCATGGTGCGATTATTATGCTTAGCCGATGGATGCAATGCATTAAGATGTCTTGTATGGGTTCGTAGCTGCTCAACGGCACCGGCACGAAACGTATCACAGGCAGCAATGAGGACATTGAAATCATTTTCAATTAACCAGAAGCAAATCTTGGCCAGATTTGTTGATTTGCCCACACCATTGACGCCACAAAATATAATCGTATAGGGTTTACCATTCCTTTTGGATTCCAATGCATCACGTATAATATCAATGCGGCGTTTTGGGGATAAAATCCTTACCAGAGATTGCGTTAGTGCATCCCTAACCAAATTTGCAATGCTATCAAATGTTCCCATTTGCTTACCCTCCAGCGATGTGGCAACTGAATCGCATAGCTTAATAGCTATCTCACTAGCTACATTCTTTGATATTAAATGATCACGCATCTTCTCCAGCGCTGGCTGTAGATCTTTTCTTGTTATCGTCTTGGCACCAACAATACCCTTAAAGTAGGATAATAGGCCGCCACTTTTGGCTTTTTTAGTCGTTGCATTGGCTGTCCTAGTATGTCGCTGTTGTGCCGCCGCCTGCTGCTGATCTACATTATCACTATCTTCGCTTGCGGTGTCATCATCATCTGCGTCCGTATCACTTTCCACATCCAAATCACGTATACTGCCTTGCATTGTGCCCACCAGCTGTGACATGAGAAGAGATTCAATTCGTTTCCATATAGATTTATTAAATATTAATCTTACCTCATTGTTAATGCTTTGCAGCTGTGATTCTAGTGCATCCTCGGGCGCATCCTTAGAGCGATCAAGTAGCACAGCATCCTTTGAATTACCACCAAGATCCCAAACACGTGGTTTCTTACCAGCCTTCTCCTTAGACTCTGTTATTGTACTCTTGCCAGGCTTAGACTCTGTTACAGTTCTCTTAGTTGGTGTCAACTTTTCCCTTAGCTTGCGACGATTCTCTTGTATAATATCAGCATTGGTAAGTGGAGGTGTTGATGGTACTGATTTCGGTGAACTCTCTTCTTGTATATTGACACGCTTCTCATTTACCGTTATCTTTTTATCATCCTGAATCATCGAGGCAACTGTTTTCTTTGATTTTAGTGATTCATTATAGGAACGCATCGTTTTGGGTGCTTTGCCCTGTTTGGCAGATGCTTCTTCGGCAGCACTTAGCACCCCTTTAAATTCGTCCTCAAAATCATATGCAATGGCCAGGCGCTCCTGGACTGGTACGTTGCCAAATTTCTCCTTAAATGCTAATTGCATATCAGCCAGAAATGCATCCAAATAGTTTAGTTTGATAACTTTTTGAAATACAGCTGCATAAACGACATCCAGTTCATTGTCCAGCTTAAATTGAACTGCTAGATGATCCTTTTCATAATATTTGGATTCTGTGTTTCGTTCCTAAACAAAAATTGTTATTTATTATTTTGATAAAATCAAAGCACAATGACAACTTGCCTCTAAAATGACGCCACGTATTAGTCCATTAATACATGATGCATAATCATTGCCGGATGCATTTGAATTCCAAAGTACAATGCCGCCTTTTGTGAATATTACCACAAAGTCTAACATATTAATTACTAGCTAAATATCCTAATCAAAAATCTAAATTCTTATAGAAAGACAACGGTCACAAATTTCACTCTAACGAGCAACACCGAACACACAGCAGTTGCATACGCATCCACGTCACGAGCCCGATGACAAGCAAACCACGATAAGTATCGATATACTTAAAAAAAAAAAATAAATAAACAAACTAATTTGAAAAGTACGGTCACACAAACAAAAAATCCCCAACTAACTTGATGTATATATTCAAATTTGAATGTTTCCCTTATGCACAGGTAATTTGATTCCCCCTAAACATAACATTTCCCTTGAAAACGTATGTAGTTAAAATCGACAAATATACCCAGACAATAGTTTTTACATAAATATATAAAAAACATATATTTAATAATTTCAATATTTTTGATTTTCGTTCTTTTCTTTTTTGTTTTAATATGATGCTTAATAACTAACGTTCATGCTTTGTGAATGGAATTTTAAACATGATTACAGCAATGCATGAAACATTTTTTGTTACAAAAAAAAGGACATTCGTTGAATGCACATATATATTGTAGTGTAACTATTCAAGAAAAAAAATTATAATATTTTTGTATTTATGTATAAAATGTTTTTTGATGAATAGTTACACTACAATATATATGTGCATTCAACGAATGTCCTTTTTTTTGTAACAAAAAATGTTTCATGCATTGCTGTAATCATGTTTAAAATTCCATTCACAAAGCATGAACGTTAGTTATTAAGCATCATATTAAAACAAAAAAGAAAAGAACGAAAATCAAAAATATTGAAATTATTAAATATATGTTTTTTATATATTTATGTAAAAACTATTGTCTGGGTATATTTGTCGATTTTAACTACATACGTTTTCAAGGGAAATGTTATGTTTAGGGGGAATCAAATTACCTGTGCATAAGGGAAACATTCAAATTTGAATATATACATCAAGTTAGTTGGGGATTTTTTGTTTGTGTGACCGTACTTTTCAAATTAGTTTGTTTATTTATTTTTTTTTTTAAGTATATCGATACTTATCGTGGTTTGCTTGTCATCGGGCTCGTGACGTGGATGCGTATGCAACTGCTGTGTGTTCGGTGTTGCTCGTTAGAGTGAAATTTGTGACCGTTGTCTTTCTATAAGAATTTAGATTTTTGATTAGGATATTTAGCTAGTAATTAATATGTTAGACTTTGTGGTAATATTCACAAAAGGCGGCATTGTACTTTGGAATTCAAATGCATCCGGCAATGATTATGCATCATGTATTAATGGACTAATACGTGGCGTCATTTTAGAGGCAAGTTGTCATTGTGCTTTGATTTTATCAAAATAATAAATAACAATTTTTGTTTAGGAACGAAACACAGAATCCAAATATTATGAAAAGGATCATCTAGCAGTTCAATTTAAGCTGGACAATGAACTGGATGTCGTTTATGCAGCTGTATTTCAAAAAGTTATCAAACTAAACTATTTGGATGCATTTCTGGCTGATATGCAATTAGCATTTAAGGAGAAATTTGGCAACGTACCAGTCCAGGAGCGCCTGGCCATTGCATATGATTTTGAGGACGAATTTAAAGGGGTGCTAAGTGCTGCCGAAGAAGCATCTGCCAAACAGGGCAAAGCACCCAAAACGATGCGTTCCTATAATGAATCACTAAAATCAAAGAAAACAGTTGCCTCGATGATTCAGGATGATAAAAAGATAACGGTAAATGAGAAGCGTGTCAATATACAAGAAGAGAGTTCACCGAAATCAGTACCATCAACACCTCCACTTACCAATGCTGATATTATACAAGAGAATCGTCGCAAGCTAAGGGAAAAGTTGACACCAACTAAGAGAACTGTAACAGAGTCTAAGCCTGGCAAGAGTACAATAACAGAGTCTAAGGAGAAGGCTGGTAAGAAACCACGTGTTTGGGATCTTGGTGGTAATTCAAAGGATGCTGTGCTACTTGATCGCTCTAAGGATGCGCCCGAGGATGCACTAGAATCACAGCTGCAAAGCATTAACAATGAGGTAAGATTAATATTTAATAAATCTATATGGAAACGAATTGAATCTCTTCTCATGTCACAGCTGGTGGGCACAATGCAAGGCAGTATACGTGATTTGGATGTGGAAAGTGATACGGACGCAGATGATGATGACACCGCAAGCGAAGATAGTGATAATGTAGATCAGCAGCAGGCGGCGGCACAACAGCGACATACTAGGACAGCCAATGCAACGACTAAAAAAGCCAAAAGTGGCGGCCTATTATCCTACTTTAAGGGTATTGTTGGTGCCAAGACGATAACAAGAAAAGATCTACAGCCAGCGCTGGAGAAGATGCGTGATCATTTAATATCAAAGAATGTAGCTAGTGAGATAGCTATTAAGCTATGCGATTCAGTTGCCACATCGCTGGAGGGTAAGCAAATGGGAACATTTGATAGCATTGCAAATTTGGTTAGGGATGCACTAACGCAATCTCTGGTAAGGATTTTATCCCCAAAACGCCGCATTGATATTATACGTGATGCATTGGAATCCAAAAGGAATGGTAAACCCTATACGATTATATTTTGTGGCGTCAATGGTGTGGGCAAATCAACAAATCTGGCCAAGATTTGCTTCTGGTTAATTGAAAATGATTTCAATGTCCTCATTGCTGCCTGTGATACGTTTCGTGCCGGTGCCGTTGAGCAGCTACGAACCCATACAAGACATCTTAATGCATTGCATCCATCGGCTAAGCATAATAATCGCACCATGGTACAGCTATATGAGAAAGGTTATGGCAAAGATGCAGCGGGTATTGCAATGGAATCTATTAAATTTGCTCATGATACAAAAGTTGATGTTGTGCTCGTTGATACCGCTGGACGCATGCAGGATAATGAGCCACTTATGCGTTCCTTATCAAAATTAATTAAGGTTAATAATCCAGATTTGGTATTATTTGTTGGCGAAGCGCTCGTTGGCAATGAAGCTGTAGATCAATTGGTTAAATTTAATCAATCCCTTGCTGATTATTCCTCTAATGAAAATCCTCATATCATTGATGGCATTGTCCTTACCAAATTTGATACAATTGATGATAAGGTCGGCGCTGCAATCTCAATGACCTATATAACTGGACAACCCATTGTCTTTGTCGGAACAGGACAAACTTATGCGGACCTCAAAGCTATCAATGTGAATGCAGTTGTAAATTCCCTAATGAAGTAAATAATAACATCTAGCTAAGAGCGAACGAAAGGAGAGAGAAAGAGATCTATAATCTCATTTGGCAGGTGGCAGCTTGCAACTGGTTGCAGGATGTAGGATTTACTTTGTAATTTTCTATATATAGATTTTGTTTATATATTTTTTTTCTATATATATTTGCTTATTATGTGTGTGCGTGTGTGAGCAAGCACAACAAATAAAATGCACTTTTTACATTTGTTGTTGGATACATCATGGATCTTTTTTGTAAAGATAAATTCAAAATTCGTATTTGCATTTCGCATTTTTGAACTGATGTGGCACCACTTAAACGTTATATAATACAGGGAAGTGATTATTATTGCCAAATAATATTTAGAAGAGTGGTTACACTTAAATGAGTCTAACAGACAAATTTTGAATGATTGTATGTTAAGTTGGCTGCGGCAGGTGTTTACATGAATTGCAAATTACAATGTTAAATATCCTTTGTCACTTTGGCTTCAGTTTTATATAAAACGTAGCATAAGTATAAAGAGGAGACGTTTTATATATATTTAGTACATAATAGGATATAATGAATTTATATATGTATTTGTTGTGTTTATGTATTAATGTTAAGGGTTTACAAACGATACGAAGAAAAATTTAAAAAATAATTTCTATTTGTAGAACTCGTGCTCCTGTTCGTCCTTTTTGATGTTATTCTTATAGCCTTTCTCAAAGTCCTTGGCCAGAACAATATAACGATTCTCACGCACTGCATGCATGCCAGCCTCTTGACAGATGGCATTAATGTCAGCACCAGAGATCTTATCGGGACGTGCTACAAACTCCTCGAGATCAACATCCTCGCTTAGGTTCATTTTCGACGTAATTGTGGAGAAGACCAAACGTTTTTGACGACGATCGGGCAGTGGGAATTCTATTTTACGATCCAAACGACCGGGTCGTAGAAGTGCGGGATCCAATGTATCGGCACGATTGGTTGCCATAATGACTTTAACATTTGTGGTCTGATCAAAGCCATCCATTTGATTGAGCAGCTCTAGAAGAATACGCTGCACTTCTCGATCAGCACCTGTTTGGGCATCGAAACGTTTTGTTGCAATTGCATCAATTTCATCAATGAAGATGATCGCTGGTGCATTCTCCTTGGCCAAACGAAATACATCGCGCACCATGCGCGGTCCTTCACCCAAATATTTTTGCACAAATTCGGAACCAACGACACGTATAAACGATGCAGTTGTATGATGTGCCACAGCCTTAGCAAGCATCGTTTTGCCACAACCAGGTGGACCATACATAAGCACACCACGGGGTGGATCAATGCCAATCTGTTTGTAAAGCTCAAAGTGAGTAAGTGGTAGTTCAACTGCCTCGCGAATTTCCTGCTTTTGCATATCCATGCCACCAATATCGGAATAACTGACATCCGGTTTCTCATCTGGCTGTAACATTGAAATTGAACTATCTGCCTCTGGAGGTAAAACATCAACAAGCGCATTGCTGTGCTTGTGGAGCGCCACTGAAGCTGAGGGCTTCAATAGCTCACGATCAATGGTGGAAAGGATGCGAACATAGTAATTAGAGCCGGTTGTGGAACCAACAATGCCTGTATTCTGATCAACAGCCTCCAGGAATTGGCCAATAACAAGCGGAACCGACTGTATACGCTTTACTTCCTCCTGGGCATGCAAATATTCTTTTTTTAAATTGCGCTGCTCATCCTTGATGTATTCCTCTTGAACCTCAATAAATTCTAACGTTTTTTGTAATTTCTATAATAAATCATTAAATTCATTGGTAGTATCATGATATTTATGTAATAAAAAGATAGCTTTGCTAAAACATACCTTATAGCGTACATACAAATCATCATTATCCAAATCATCAAGGGAGCTGTGTGCATCTTTCAGCTTAAGATCAAGATCATCCTGAATATTGTTTATAAATATATTTAATTATTATAAGTCATGAATTTTATTAAAAAACTTACTCTTTCATGCATCAATATATCCATATTCTCTTATATTTATAAATTTTCTTGCAACTCTTAATTGTTTTTAACGCTGTCGGTTCGCAAATGACTCGTCAAAAACAAGCTGATAATTTGGTGGTGGCAAAACTATCGATTCTGCATACAGAGCGCAAACGATACTTGAGCATCGATACAATATTCATTATATGTCATTGGTATGTAACAAAAATAAATATCCCATAAACTTAAAGTTAATTATAAAAAATACACTTAAATTAACATTAACTTTATAATAAATTTAAAAATTATGCACATGTGTCGTCAGAGTAGCATGATATATCGATATCCAATCAGATAAGTGTGTCTTTTTTGGTGTTTTGTAATACTGTGTATACACTGTTAGTACTACACGACCATTTTTATAGGCGATTTTCGATTCTTCTCATAAGAAAACACATTTATTTTGAGCAACTAAATATGTGTGTGTGTGCCGTGTATATGTATGTCGTGCGTGTGGATTAAAAAACAATACTTATTAGTTATAAAAACGAAGTAAAAGGTTTAACAATTTAGTGAATTAAAAGTGCATATATGCAATGGGTTAGCATTAAATACGGCATATGAAATGGAAATGGACTGTTTCAAACCATATATGCTGCTGCTCGTGACAGAGAAAAAATCGTTCGCCACCTCTTACTCAGTGTCCTGTCGCAGTCGCTGTCGTCGCCGCTGCTTCTGGTTGGTGCTGCCTCTGCCTCTGTCATTGCCTCTGCCTCTACGCACGCATCGATTTGGGCTAAACGTTAGATACCTCCTAACGCAGTTGTTAGGGTGGAAAAATAAATACATAATAATAAAGAAATGTTGTGCATATTTCAATTAATCAATGACCAAACAAATGCAATTGACGTTACAACAACAAAAACAAGTGCAATATTATATTAAATGAACATACTCAAATAAAAATCAATCAAATACACCAAACAAGGCGTAAATTAAAACAGCAAAACAAAAGGGCCAACAGATATAAAAACGAATAAGAAAGAAAAAGAAAAAAAATATATTCAAAAAATTAAAGAAAAAAATACCTAAAGGCGGCTGCACTGACAGGCTGCAATTATAAGAAGAAAAACAGTTAAACGCGGGGTAAACTAAATAAATGTTAATAAAAATCCAAATAAGAAATAGTGTGTACCAATGTTTATTGTATAATTTTTTATTACATCTCTTACATACATTCACACTTATACACTTGCACATATGTATGTACATACATACATACATACATACATACATACATACATAAATATATATATATATAAATATACATATATATAAATTTATATATATGTAATTATATATATACATATTTATATATATATATTTTTTTATACATATATATATATTCATATATATGTACTTGCATATGTGTGCATATGTCTACTCATATGCAGATGGTTGGCTCTGTGTGCGTGTGTATAGTTTTTGTTTATATGCCTCTGCTTTCTAGTTTCTTTTATTTTTTTTCTAGTTTTCTTTTTTTCTCATATTCGTCAACAAAATGTGCGCTCGTCTTAAACTATTGCCTATTGCCGTATTGTTTGTTCTTTATTGATTTTAAGATGCTGCTGCAATTGTGGACACACTGACAAACCCATACACACACACACAAACATATATGCTTGGCTAGCATGCATACGGAAACACGAACATACACCCACACACACACACGCATCTATGAAGATATGCATAATTTCTTATTGAAAAAATAGCAATTTATTAAATTGTATTTTATTGTTATTTTCTCCCCCTCTCTTGCTCTCTCTCTTGCTCTTTCCATCTCTTACTCTCCTTGTATTTTGTTCTCTCTCTTTTTTTTTCTCTCTCTTTTGTATATACAGAATTAGAGAAGCAGAAAAAAAGGCTTCCTAATGAAGACCATGTCGCGCTTTGGCCTGCGCCGTGGCTTCAAATTTTCCGAGGAGCAGCAGCAGGTCAACAGCAACAGCAACAATAGCAGCAACAGCAACAGCAGCAGCAGCACCAATACCAACGGCAACACTAATAGTAATAGCAATAACAACAATAGCAACAGCAACAACAACAATAATAACAACAATAACAATAATAACAACAATACAAATATCCCAATTGGACAAACTACACAAAAGCTGGCAACGCCGACGCGTAATAGGAAAAAACCTAATCAAAATCTACCAGGGGGTGGTGCATCAGCAGCAACAACAACAACAGCAGCAGCAACAGCAGCAGCAACAGCAGCAACAACAACAGCTGCAGGAAGTGTGGCAGGATCTGGATTGGAATTAATTGATGTTGAATTGGAATTGGATAGGCAACAGCAGCTACAACTAGCACCATCATTAATATGTAGTGTGCCGCTGGAACGTTTGCCTGGTCTCTTTGAGAAGCTACAACAGCAGTTGCAACTGAAGCAGCAAGAATTGCAGCGACAGCAACAGCAACTCGAACAATATGCAACTGCTGCATTTGTTAAAGTTTTATGTTTGTACTGTGATAAGAAATTTGCATCCCATAAATTGCAGTCAAAACATGTGGAGAAATTTCATATGGAACGCAGTGAACGTCGCTGTAGCAATCGTTCAACAACAACAGCAGCAACAAATAACAACAACAACAACAATAATAACAGCAACAACAACAATAACAAAAGCAGCAACTATCCAGGCTGTCAGCATTGTAGCAACAAGTCAAAGACAACAACTGCAACAGCAACAACTGCAACATCATCAACTGCAGCTGCAGCAGCAACAACAACAACACTCACATGCCTGCCCGCCAAACAATTGGAACAACTTTTCATCCATTTGGTTGTTAGCCATGGAGACAAATATTTTGGCTGCCAGCAATGTCAGCTGCGTTTCAATGATGCCACACAATTGGGTAGTCACAATCGTTTGTTGCATCAGCAGCAGTTGTTGGCACAGCAGCGAGAACAGAAAAAATTGCAGCAACAGCAGTTACAAAAGCAGCAGGAGCAGCAACAGCAACAGCAACAGCAACAGCAGCAGCAACAGCAGCAGCAACAGCAGCAGCAACAGCAGCAGCAACAGCAGCAGCAGCAACAGGAGCAACAGCAATCGCCAATGCTGTTTCGTTTGGGTCTCACACAGAATCGTCTGCCAGGTCAACGTCAACGCAATCGTAGCGCACGGCAACAGCAACTGCAGCAGCAACAGCAGCAGCGGCAGCAGGATGACATTAGCAATGTGTCTGTTGCAGCCACAGCCAGGCAGCAATCTCGCAGCAGTAGTCGCTCCTCACAGCGTCTAGCTGCAACTTTAAGCAGTGCCACAACAGCAGCAGCCGCAGCAGCAGCAGCAGCAGCAGCAGGTGCAGGTGCAGCTGCAACAGCAACCATTGTAGCAGGAACAGCAACT
Source organism: Zygothrica quintamaculata (assembly GCA_037044455.1). Taxonomy (NCBI): domain Eukaryota; kingdom Metazoa; phylum Arthropoda; class Insecta; order Diptera; family Drosophilidae; genus Zygothrica; species Zygothrica quintamaculata. Next base: position 84,426 of record JBAMBS010000937.1, on the reverse strand, counting down.
GCCGCAACAGCTGTAGCCATTGTTAACGCTTCCACCTCCTCTGCCTCCGCATCCGCCTCCACCTCCGCCACCGTCTCCACATGCACATCAACAATTACATCCGCATCCGCATCCACATCCGCATCCGCATCCTGCATCCTGGATGATGCACTCTTTCGCATGCCCAACCAGAGTCATGTCTTTGATGATAATTTCTATAGAGATGTTGTAATAAATGTGCGTCACAACTTGCAACACTATTTGGATGGACGTCTGCGCAGCGGACCAGCTCCACCGCAACCATTAAGCGATGTTGTTAGCAGCACCAACAACAGCAGCAGCAGCAGTAGCAATAACAACAGCAGCAGCAGCAACTCATCAATATGCCATTTGGGCAGCGCTTATCCAACTCTTTTAACAGCTGAACAATTTGGTGATCCCAATCAATTATTGGTGGATACATTGTCAATGCCATTGGGTAAGGTGCAATCATCCAGGCGTCCACATACGAAGCATAGCTGGAAATGGAAATGGGATTATGTTAAGAAGTTCACCATCGTCAATGATGGTGGACGATTGGTTAAGAAATTGAAGCAACCATTTATGGGATTAAGGGATCTATCACGTTTGGATATGTGGACACAGATGACAATGCGGCAAAAGCATGATATGGAGCAGCAACAGCAGCAACAACAGCAGCCGCAGCAGCAACAATATGACGAACAATTGCAATTGCAACAGTTGCATTTGTTGCTGGATCAACGCTTGTTGCCGCACATAATATTGGAGCAGAATGAGCAGGCGATTATTAAATGTGAACAGGATGAGCAACAGTTGCTGTTGCCAAATGATGATAATGCTGCTGCTGCTCGAGCTGATGATGAGCAACTGTTGTTACAAACATTTGCTGATCAAAGTTTTCTATCAATGTTGCAATTACAACCACGTAAACAACAACAGCAGCAGCAACAGCAAGAACAGCAGCAACAATTACACTTGCAACGTTCAAGCATAGCAGCAACAGCAACAGCAACAGCAGCATCAACCTCAACAACAGCATTAGTTTTAAGTGGAGAATGGGCACGGCCACGCCTATATATGTGCATTTGCTGTGGCGCCAAATTTGAACAGCGCAAAGCGCTGGAGGAGCACAAAACCTTTCGCCATTCGCATATCTATGCGACACATTACGAGCTTGTTGGACGCGAGCTGCTCGCTGGCAACTTGTTGCGTCATTTGTTTATACCAAAACGTGCGCTGAGTCGTTATGCAACGAATCAGCAATGGCAGCACCAACAGCTGCAGCTGCAACTGCAACATAAACAGGAACGCACTTTAGTTGAAGATGAATCCATATCAAATTCATCGAATTGTTCCGCTGCTTCATCACCGTTTGGTATACGCATCAATAGTAGCAGCAGCAGTAGCAGCAGCTCACCAACAGTAACAACAACAAGCAGCAGCAACAGCAACGGCAACAGTAGAAGCAGAAGCAGATGCAGCAGTAGCATGCAACAAAATGCGACGGCAACAATTGTCGATGATAATGATAGCAGCGATATTAAAGCATCAACAGCAACCGCAATAACACAATCTTCCTCATCATTCTCCTCTCCCTCTCCCTCCTCATCCTCATGCTCACCAGCCAGTCTCAGTCTAAGTCACAGTCACAGTCACAGTCTGACTCACAGTCACAGCTCCAGCTATAGCTTCAACTATAACAGTTCCAGCTCTCAAACCCCAACAAGTTGCACCAAATGTCAACGTAAATGCAGCGGCCTAATGGATCTCTATAGGCATATGTTGGACTGTTCCGGTGATTATGTTTGGTCCTTGGCCAAAAAGCGCAAGTACCGTTATTATTGTGGCTCAAAGAAGCGTCGAACTGCCTGCAATAAGCCTGCAAAGCATTTTGCTCAGTTGCTGCGTAAAAATAGTAAAAAATGTTTAGTCAAGAAGCAGCAGCAGCAACAACAACAACAACAGCAGCAGCAGCAGCAACAGCAACAATCTCCTACTAATGATGTCTCTGAGGAAGGTTCCAATTGCTCAAATTCCAATTCGAATTCCAATTCAAATTCCAATTCGAAGACTAAGACGCCGCCACGTCAACGGCCAAGCGATGGTAAGTGGAACACAGTGCAATAGCTGAAAGCTAAAAGCAAAAATAAAAGCAGCTGCAACATGTGCAAGTGTCCAGCCATAAATAACCTATATATATATCTATATAGATTCCTAATCAAATCGTTTTATAACACTAAATCAATAGCAATATATAAGAAATTTAACAAGTGGAAAGCGCAACATGCAACATGCTACAACCAGCATTTGCTGGCATTACTATGCTGCATATATGTATATTATATATATATATATATATATATATATATATATATATATATTTATATATATTCCTTATATATATACGATCACTTAGATCAAGTTTTAGCTTTGTATAAAACTCATTTCTATATAAAATTCAATTCAAAGCTAAGTTTAAGTTGCTGCCTCCATTCAACTTGCAACAGTTGCTACTTTAGGGATAGCAGACATTAATATGAAAGTTAACAATAATGCAAGATCAGACATCTATATAGGATTTTTGCTAACTTCACTATATATAGCTGTATACATATAGTTATATAAATGGAAGATTGCCTCAGGTTTATCCAAGCGAAAGATTTCCCAGCTCAGAGCAACTTTTGTTAGCTATATCAGTTTTAGAAATATATATATATATATATATATATATATTTGAACTATATATGTGTGTATATATATAGATGTGATAATCTTTAATATGTTCAGGTATATATATATATATATATATATATATATGCTGATTTTGGGGAACAATCTGTGCTAAAGTTAATTTTTGCAGTTACCTTCTGAAAATTTCAACGCCTTACTTTGAGTTTTTATATAGAATGGAAATAGCGGCAGATCTGGGGCTATATATATAGAGTTCGACTATATAGTATGAGTAGATATATATAAACATATATATATATATATTAGCAGATATGTTTATGTATATATATCTGCTGAAGCATATTCAAAGATTTTCTTGACTTTTAAGTGAAATTTATAAAAAGTTTCAAGAAAATCTGAGCTGATATCACAACAAACAAATGATATAAATATATATATATATATATATATATATATATATATATATATATATAAATTTATGTGGAGAATCATATATATATATTTAGATATATATATATATATACTGTATATAGTATTATATCTGAACAAATCTGTTGATAAATGCAAAGAAACTTGCATGCAAGTTTTCATACAAGTTTTTTTAGATAGCCTTAAACTTTTCGCACTACCCTCGTTTTATGTAACTTTTGTTGCAGCCCACTAATGCAGCTCTTTATCAATATATATATAATTTATGATATATATCTGATTTCAGCTGAATCGATACGGAAAATGTTGGAAAATTTACCCGCAAAACGTGTCTGCAAGAAGATTTTCCCCACAGACAACAAGAAGCGTTCGAAGAAGCAGGGGAAGGTGGGGAAGAAGCAATTGGCGCGTGCTGGTGCCAAGAAGTTGTATAATCATCATCATCATCATCATCATCATCATCGTAGGCATCATCATCATCATCATCTGCAGCATGCTGTACGCAATACGCGATCTCGCGCTCGTTTGGTGCGTGCCAAGCCAACAGCAACAGCAACAGCAACAGCAGCAACAGCAACAGCAGCAACAGCTGCTGTTGGTGCACGGGTAGCAGTAGAAGGTGCTGCTGCTGTTGCTGCTACTTCTACTATAGCAACAACAAGCAATTCAACAGTTGCAACAGAACAAAATCAGCAACATCAACGCAATCGACGCAAGCAGCAACATGCCAAGCTTATAACTGCCGAGTCGCGTGCAGCAACAGCAGCAACAGCAACAGCAGCAACATCTAAAGCAACAGCTAATAATGCTGCTGAAACTATAACAACAATTGCTGCTGTACATGTATCTGCAACAATCACTGAAAATTTGCCAACAAATGGCAGCAAACAGCATTTGATGCCAACGCCGCCAACAACACCAGCACCAACAGCAGCAGCAGCAGCAACAGCAACACTTGTAACACCTACAAAGACAACAACAACTGCTGTTACTACTGCTGCTGCAAACAAGCAGCAAAAGTTGCAGCAGCCACTGAAACGCAGCAAACGCATCAGCGACTGCATTGCGATGTTAACTGGAAAACTGGAGGAGAAGCTGAAGACTGATTCGCGGCAGCAACAGCCGGCGGAACAGCAGCAGCAGCAGCAACGGAAGAATCAGCAGCAGCAACCAGTAGAAGAGCAATTGATCTTGCCAGCAGAGCAACAGGAGCAGCAACAGCAACAGTTGCAGCCAAAGACACCCAAACGTAAAGCCATTTCCAGACGCATTATAAAGCCGCAAAGTGAGACGACAACAAGAACAACAGCAGCAGCAGAGGCAGCAGCAGAGGTAGCAGCAGCAGCAGCAAGAGCAACAGTAACAGCTGCAACAATTACTGCTGCCACAGTAACCACAGCAACACTGCCAGCAGCAATAGTTGCCGAAGCAGCAAAATTGCCATCTGCAACAGTTGTAACTACAGCATTAGCTACACCAGCAGCAATACTTGCAACCCCTATTGCAGCAGCAACAACAGCAACAACTGTAGCAGCACAGCCCTTAGCAGCAGCAGTTGCTGAGCCGCAGCAACAATTGCAATTGCCATTGTTACAGCCGCTGCCCAAGCCACAGGCACCACCATTGGCGCCGCCATTGACTGCCAGCAACAAGCCGCCGCCGTGTGCCGTGTTGCCGTTGCAAGCGGTATTGCCCATGCAGCAGCAACAGCAGCACCAGCACCAGCAGCAGCAGCAGCAGCAACAGCAACAGCAGCAGCAACTGCGTCGTGCCACGCCTACCAAGGCAGCAACAAAGCAAATGGTAGCATTGCCATTGGAAAAGCCAATAATAAAGCCATTTGCTGCTGCAGAACAGCAGCAGCACCATCAGCAGCAACAACAGCAGCAACAGCAGCAGCAACAGCAGCAGCACCAGCAGCAGCAACAGCAGCAGCACCAGCAGCAGCAACAGCAGCAGCAACAGCAGCAGCAACAGCAGCAGCAACAGCAGCAGCAACAGCAGCAGCAACAGCAGCAGCAGCAACAGTTGGCAGCAAATTTGCCACAATTGTTGCCTGTGGCATTGCCTGTGGGAGCAAGCATGCAGTTGCCACCGCCATTGCCGCAACCGCTGCCGCCGCCACTGCCACCGCCACCCTCACCGCCCAGAGCTGTACCAGCAGCAGCAATGGCATTGCCAAAGTTGCCGCGATATCTGCCAGTTGCAGTGGCAACTGCTGCTGCTAGCTATGCAATGGAGCCACCGCATCATCCATTGAACTTATGCCATTTGAAGCCACCGCCAGTTATGCCCATGGCAATGGACACAACACACCAGCAGCATCGGCAGCAGCAGCAACATCATCGCGCCTCTGGCATGCCGCCGCGTCGTCAAACGATTTGCGGCTTTGAGGCGCGAAATCTCTTCAATCTGGACGAGATGGAGCCCTTGGATTTGTCCAAGAAATCACAGCGTAAGCCATCGCCAGCTCTACTGTCAACAACAGTAACACCAACAGCAGCAGCAGCAACACAATTAAGTCATGTGACCAGCAGCAGCAGCAACAACAGTTGCCAGGAAATGCCTTTAGCATTGTCCATGCCATTGCCACTGATGCGCAACAGTAGCAACAGCAGCAATAACAACAGCAACACTAGCAACAACAACAACAACACTAGCAGCAACAACAACAACAACAACAGCAGCAACAACAACAACAACAGCAGCAACAACAACAACAACAACAGCAGCAGCAGCAACAATGAAGCAGCTGCTGCTGCTGCACATTATTATTCAAATTTGGATCTCTTAAAGATTCCACAAGTGCGGAATCCTGTGCTGCCATTGCCGGTGATGGCTGTGCCAGCATTGGTCACACAGCCGTCGGCAGCAAGCAGCAAGCAGAGCAGCAAGAAACGTTGCCAGGATCAGGCCAATAAGAAGGATAAATCCTGCACAGCAGCAACACGCATGGATGAGGTCATTAATAACCATATCGATGATGCCATCAATTCTGTTATATTGGCGGTGCAGGAGCAGGATGATACTGAGGCGCTCGTGGAGCAACATCAGCAACATCAGCAACATCAGCAGCAGCAGCATCGACAACAAAGACAACAACAACAACAGCAGCAGCAACAGCCACAGCAACAGCAACAATCGTATCAGCCAATAGAACAGGAACAGCAGCAATTGGAGCAGCAGCAACAGCCACAGCAGCAGCAACAGCAACTGCCACTGCCGCAACCACAGCCAGTTGCAACGCAGCAGCAACTGCCGCAGCAGCAACTGCAGCAAGAACAGCCGGAACAACAGCAGCAACTGCAGCAAGAACAGCCGGAACAACAGCAGCAACAATTGCGTGTTATAACGCCACCGCTGCAACCGTTGCCAGTCGATAGCTATTCCTTAGAAGCTGCTGATTTATACTCTACAACAACAGCAGCAACTATTGCTGCTGCCACACTCAGGCATATAACACCAAAGAAACGAAATATGCGGTCCAAGACAATCGATTGCCGCTCGGCATTGCTGATGCCCGAGTACCAACACGCAGCGTTTATGTTGACGCCCATGGCCACGCCTACATATGGTGTGCCTGTGGCACAGGAAAAGCAGCAACAGTCGCAGCAAGAGATGCAGCAAGAGTCGCAGCAAGAGCAACATTGTCAGCAATTGCCAGAAATGGGCACTACGGCAGCAACTGTTGCTGTTGTTGAGCCGCTGTTGCTGTCGCATCTTGACACAAAGCAAATAACCAAAGCGGCCACGCCCACAACTGAACTAACGCCAGAAGCAACAATGTGCCATATGGAGGTAAAGGCGACAGGGCAACACCAGCAACAGTTGCAGTTAACAGATCCCGCAGCAACTGTTGCAGCTGTCACAGAAACAGTCACTGAAGTACCAACGCCAGCGCCAGTGCCAACGCCAACAATAGCAGCAGCAACAGTTGCTACCAAAATAAATTCATCGCGACGCGAACGACGCCGGCAACAAGCTCTACAGGAGCTGCCAGTAGCAACAGTTGCAGCCATAACAGCAACCAGTACAACAGCAACAGCAGCGATTACAGTTACCAGCACACCAGCAATGGTTGTCTCTGTTATATCTGTAGCGCCGCCAACTATTGTCACAGCAACACCAACAGGCACAACAGCCACAACAGCAGCAGCACCAACAGTTGCAACAACAGCAACAGTTGCAACCAGGCCTCGCAGTCTGACGCCCAGTCTTGTGCCGGATACCAGCAACATCGCATTGCTGGAGCTGGAACAGAACAACAGCAACATTAATTACAACAACAACACCTCATCAGGTTTTCATAGTTTGCATCAAACGGAGCTGCAGCCGTTGCAATCGACAACAGCAACACCAACCGCAGCAGCAGCAACAGCGGCAGCAGCAGCAGCGGCAGCAGCAGCAGCGGAAGAGGCAGCAAAACTGCAGCCGGAGGCAAAAGTGGAGACCAAAAAGCAAAAGGAGAAGAATAAGGAGAGGGTTAAGGAGAAGCATACAAAGTCTAAGCGAAAGCGCGCCTCCAGGCAGGAACCGAAGCCGGAACCGGAACCAGTACCGGAACCAGAACCGGCAACGGAACCAAAGCCGGAACCAGCTTTGGAGCCATTGCCAGTGGCAACAGTGTTGGAGCCAGTTGCAGTACAGAAACCGGAACCTGAACCGGAACCTGAACCGGAACCAGAACTAGCTCATGAACTGGAACCAGTTCCGGAACTGGAACCAGAACCAGAACCAAAACCGGAACTACTACCAAAAGCAACACCAATACCTGAGGCAACAACATTGACAGAAAAGCCAACACCAACAGCCACACCACCGCCACTCGTACCACCCGCAACGCCACCACCGCCGCCCCCACCACCAGAGGATGAGGCAATCAAAACGAAGAAGACGCGACGACGACGCAAAAATGAGCTGGCAGCAATTGTTGCCGATCAACTGCTGGAGAGCTTCAAGATCGACAGTGCGCGTCGTGATAATCTCAAGAAGCTGGAGTACTTGGCGTATGAGAAGAGCGAGGATCTGTTGCTCACGGGCATGTTGCTGATGTCCAGCACTAAGCGCAATGCAACACTTAATCAGAACAGCAGCAACAGCAATAATCAGCAATCAACAGTTGCTGGCAGTGATGCGAAACGCAGCAAAACGGAACCAGAGAAAACAGCAACCACAGCACGTCCTCGACCCAAACGTCGCCAGAGTTGCTATTATAGACGTGGGCGTGGCTCCAAAGTGCCCTCACTGGGCGCGGAGACGAATATAAGCGCCTTGAAGTCATCGCTGGAAACCTTCTCCATTGGCATCGAAAAGCAATTGCAGGCAAAGGAAGCAGCTGCCGCTGCAGCGGCAGCAGCAGCAGCAGCAGCAGAAGCAGCAGCAACAGCAGCAGCAGCAGAAGCAGCAGCAGCAGAAGCAGCAGCAGCAGAAGCAGCAGCAGCAGAAGCAGCAGCAACAGCAGCAGCAGCAGAAGCTGCTAAGGCAGCTGCAACACCTGCACCAGTTAGTTGCATCTTGCGTCCAAGCATATTGTGTACTGTTGCACAGGAGCAGCAGCAGCAGAAGCAAAAGAAGCAGCGACAACGGCAGCAGCAGCAGCAGCAACAGGAGCAACAGAAGCAAAAGGAGAAGCAACAGCAGCAGCAGCAGCAATCGGCAGCAGCAACTGTTGTTATGCCAACATATAGTCGCGATCCGCGACTCAATAAGAATATACATAAGGAAACAGTTGCTGGTGCAGCAGCAGCAGCCGCAGCAACAACAGCAGCGGCAGCAGCAGCGGCAGCTGCAGCAGCAGAAGCAGCAGCAGCAGCAGCAGCACTGGAGCAACAGCAACAATTGGAACAGCAACAATATGAATTGCAGCAGGAGCGACAACTGCAAAGGCAACAAGAGCAACAACAGCAGCGGCAACAACAACGCAGACAGCAACAATTGCAACAATTGCAGCAACAGCAGCAACAGCAGCAACAGCTACAGCAGCAGCAGCAGCAAAGGCCACAGCAGCAGCAGCAACATGAAGAAGAAGACAATTATTTAACGGAAATCGCAAAGAATGTGAATGAGAAGATTATGTCGGCGGCACATGAGGATTTCGAGTTTGCCAACGATGAGTTTCACCAGGAGAAGGACTTGGACAGGGATGATGAGCAGCATAAATATTATCAGCGTCCTGCCACATCGATGAGCGTGCGCAGTGCACCAAATTTCAATGATGAACACTCCAACTTTGGCACAGACGATGACAACACCAACACGGATATGCTGGACATGGATCTGGATGATGAGATGAGCGTCTATACCAGCTACTCGCAGGATGTGGGCCGTCGACGTCGCCGGCGTCGTCGCAGCATACTGCTAACGCGTCGCCCCAAGAAGCGGCACTTACGCACCGAGGATCAGGATAAATTCAATTGCCAATTGTGCAGCAAAACCTTCTTTACCTCCACATCTCTCTCCAAGCACAATATGACGCTTGCCCATGTCTCCAAGCTGTCGGAGCTGGAGTATTTGCAATCGAAGAGTAATGCGCCGCCAAGTCCGGTGGAAGCTTTTGAGCAGCAGCAACAGGAACAGCAGCAACAACAGCAATACATACAGCAACAACAACACATGCAGCAACAACAACACATACAGCAACAGCAACATATACAGCAGCAGCAACAGTTGCGCGCATCTGTTTTAATGCCACCAGTTTATGTGCATCTGCAGGATTCACCTGATTCACCTGATTCTCCCGATGCGCATGTCATTACCGAGGAGAGTCTACGGCTGCATGACAATCAGCAGCGTCAACAGCAACAGCAGCAGCAACAGCAGCAGCAGCAACATCATCAGCAACATCAGCAACATCACGCAAGTCCCGCCCATAGCGCTGCACGCCTTAATCTCAATCCAGATGAGCGTCTCTTTTATGAATGCTGCAACATACTCAAAAGCGCTGAGAATCCGCGTCTGCCCAGTGGCCATCAGCAACAATCGAATGCAACAACAGCAACACCAACACCGACACCAACACCAACAGTTATTGTTAGCGCCAGCCGCAAGCCAGTGGAACCCACACCCACAGCACCAATCTCATTGATTGAGGAGCTCTCATCGCCGCAATCGCCATCACCGGAGCCAACATTAGTGGCAACAACTCTATCACCTGCCTCACCCTCACCCTCGCCGCCACCAGCTCTAGTTGCAACTGTTGCTGTTTCGCATCAACCTGTCATACAACAGATCTTTCGCAATCCGCCAGCGCAGACACAAACGTAAGTTAAAAACAAAGGGGGAAATAACAAAAAGAAAAAGAAAGAAGAAAATTGTTTTCGATTGTATCCGACTAGGAGAAGCCCTTCCCCCAGTTCTATACGCAATTTCCCGTTCTTTGAGTAATTTCACTTGCACTGCAGAAATTTCCCATAATTATTGTTGCCATATGTAGGTAAATCTTATGGTATCCTTTATGGTATATATACATATACCCTAAAAAGTCCTTTAACGTTGCTCAATAATTGCCCTAAGCAATTGATCCATAACAGTAATTGCCTAAGAGATTTGATCCTTTATGGTAATTACATGTACCCTAAAGAGTCAGTGAAATTAAATATACCTTAAAAGTTGCTGCATAATTGCCCTAATCATTTGGTCCTTAAGTGAATTTATTCTTTATGGTATTTGCGTATATCCTAAAGAGTCAGTGAAATTAAATATACCTTAAATGTTGATCAGTAGACAATAACAATTGATCCTTAAAGGTAATTGTTTATATTCCAAAAAGCATTACAATAATTTACCTAACCATTTCATCCAGGGTAATCTTATATGCTTTGAAAATTGCTTAGTAATTTTCATATTTGATTGATGTTTAGCATTTAGCAATTATTTCTCTCCTTAATTAAATCAATATTAAATAGTTAAATATACTTTAAAATTAGTTTATCATAAGTAATTTGTAAAAGAAGTTATTCAATAATTTTCCTTATCAATTGACTCAGTATAAATATATATACTATTAATCAATAATTGCCCTAAGAAATTGATCCATAAGAGTAATTGCTTAACAGAATTGATCCTTTATGGTAATTCCATATACCCAGTTTAATTAAATTACCTTAAAAGTTGCTCAATAATTGCCCTAAACAATTGATCCCAAAGAGTAATTGCTTATACTTCAAGAAGGGTAATTTAATATACCTTGGAAGTTAATCAATTAATTCCCTACACAATTGATGCGCGTAAATATATATACCTTAAAAGTTGCTCAATAATTGCAAGTAAAATTAACAGAATTGATCCTTTATGGAAAATAAATTAAGAGAATTGATCCTTTATAATAATTTCATATACTCAGTATAATTAAATATACCTCAAAAGTTGCTAAATAATTTCCTAATCAATTGATCCTTAAGAGAAACTGCTTATACTTCAAAAAGCAGTACAATAATTTCATCCAGGGTAATCTAATATACTTTGAAAATTTCTTAATAATTTTCTTATTTAATTGATCTAAACATTCAGCAATTATTTCCCTACTCAATTAAATCAAAATTAAATAATTAAATATACTTTGAAATGAATTATCGTAAGTAGTTTGTAATAAAAGTTATGCAATAATTTCCCTAATCAACTGTCACAGGGTAAATAAATATATCTTAAAAGTTGCTCAATAATTGCCCTACAAATTTGATCCATAACTTATGGATCATAAGAATAATTGCTTAAGAGAATTGATCCTTTACGGTAATTGCATATACCCAGTTTAAATATACCTTAAAAGTTGCTCAATAATTTCCCTAAGTAATTAAAATTAAGAGAGTTGATCCTTTATGGAATAAAACCTAAGGGAATTGATCCTTTATGGTTATATAGCCAGTATAATTAAATATACCTCAAAAGTTGCTAAATAATTTCCTAATCAATTGATCCTTAAGAGAAACTGATTATACTCCAAGAAGGGCAATTTAATACACCTTGGAAGTTTCTCAAGCATTTCCCTACATAATTGATTGTTGCTCAGTATATTTCTTTAGGCCTTGATCCATTTGGCTTTAAATGATTTTTTTACTTTCATAAACATGTAATAGTTTGCTATTAAAAAAGTTGCTCTTTAGGGAAATACTGTATAATTCATATTTCAATTTCCCTTTTTGTGCAAGAAGATGGGTAGAAGATAGATAAAAGATTAGTAAAAAAATACAGAGAAAAGATAAATATAAGATTTTTTTTGTCTCCTTTCCCGTTGCAGCAGTCATCATGGTCAACACCACCAACATGAGCAGCATGCGCAGCATCAACAACATCAGCATTCCCATCATCACCAACATCATCAATATCATCATCATCAACAGCATCATCATCCTCATCATCATCAGTCACATCATCATCAGTCACATCATCATCAGTCACATCATCATCAGTCACATCATCATCAGTCACATCATCATCAGTCACATCATCATCAGTCACATCATCATCAGTCACATCATCATCAGTCACATCATCATCAGTCACATCATCATCACCAACAGCAGCAACATCGTCTTTCACCAAACTATTCAGCAATATCGCAATTCTCGGCAATGACCGCAACCAACATGACGACATCCCGCTTCAAGACGAAGGCAGCAATGAAGGGTTACGAGACGAACCTGGAGCTGGATATGGAATTGGCCAAGTCATCGGCACGTGGTATATGCAAGTTGACCGAATTGGCTGATATTGCATTGGGTAGCGAGAAGACAACAGTAACACCGCCGCCAATTGTGGATTATTTGGCCAGTGGCGAGGTGCAAATGACGCCCACATCGCCAACGAGTAGCAATGATGATGAGGTTATATTGCCGCCGGTGCCGGCATCCAGATTACAGCAACATGAGACAATTGGTAAGGGTATTGTGGTTGATGTTAGAACGCAAGTGTGTGGAGGAGCTGTGGGTGGAGCTATGGCAACAGGAACAGCAACAGGAACAGCAACACCAACAGCTGCAACCGAACAAAGTTCAACATCATCAAAGACCATAATACATACCTCATCGATAATTAAGGCAACAGCTGCAACAGCTGCAACAGCAGTAAGCAGCACCACATTACCACCAGTTTCTGGAAGGATTATCATACCGGAGCGTCCCTTCAAGAACATTGGCTTGGAGGAGAAGGCGCCAATAACGTTCCAAAAGCCAACGACCAGCGTCATCATGCTCAACGAGGATAATAATAGCGTCTCCACTGCCAGCTACTCGGATCGTGATGATTATGACTTCGGCACGCTCAGCTGCGAGGATGTGGATGGCGATGGAGATGGTGATGCTGAAGCTGATGTGGATGTGGATGAGGATGTACATACCGGTGTTAAGCTAACAACATTGGTGGAGCAACAGCATCAGCAGCAGCTTAAGCAGTTGGAGCAACAACATCAACAGCAGCAGCATCAGCAGCAGCATCAACAGCAATACGCAAAATTATCGCATGCTGCCTGCTCCAATGCCACTTCATCATCCGCCAGTAGCTGCACATCTTCATCCTCATCAACGAGTAGCAGCATAAGCAGCTCCAGTCGTGCCACAGCCAAAACGTTTGAGAACAAATCTCTGATTATGGGACGCATCTTCAAGCATGCCAGCAGCACCAAGTTGGCCAGCAATGTGCAACAGGTGGCATTGACACCAGCCAAGCTCAACGTGAAGAGTGCACCCAAGGATAAGGCGCAATTGGATCAGCTATTTGATGAGCTACGCGGCGCCTCAAAGCCGCAAACGGCACCAGTTGCCATGCCAGGCTTAGCCCCAGCCGCAGATCATTGGCATATACCAGCAGCTCGTGGCATGCATCAATTGGAGCCATTGGCGGCATCTGCAGTGCCCACAGCGGCTGCTGCAATGCCGGCGCCACCGATGCCAACGGCTAAGAAAGGCAGAGGAGCAGCACGTGGTGCAACTGTTGCTGCTGCAGCTGCTGCTACTGCTGCCGGTACTGGTAGCAAAACTCGAGCTGCCAGAGGCAGAGGTCGTCGTGCAGCCAAAGGCTCGGCAAGAAAGTCATCCCCTGTGGCACGTAAACCACGCAAAGATTTAACCAAAATGCAAACAGAGCTGGGCATGAGCACTGAGGATCTGGAAAAGCTCATCGATGAGGGTCAACGCAAATCGAAGCGACGCTGCGCAACGAATCGTCCCAAGAAACTGGTCGAAACATGGAGCTCCGATGAGTATGAGGAATTCCTCTCCACCAAGGACATTATAGCTTTAATCGAACAAAAGGAGCAGCAGGAACAGAAACGTAAGCGTAAAACGAGTGAAGTGACATCAACAGTTGCTGTCCAGCAAGAGCAGCCTCAACCAATCGTAACCAGCACAAAGAGAGACAAATCTACAGCTCAAGCGGCGCCTGCCAATATCAACAAAGGACGCAAGAGTCGCAAAGCAGAGACGCAAGTGGAGCAGCCACCAGTGGAGCCACCAGCTGTAAAGCAACCCAAACGTGCGAGACAACGTGCCAAGGTGGACTCAAGGCCGCCAACACCTCCACCACCGCCAACACCGCCAACACCGTCACCACCACCGATGCCACCACAGGCAACAACTGCTCCAGCCAAACGTAAGGCGGCACGTGGCAAAACTGCTGCAAAGGCCACCAAAGCTGTTAAAGCACCCAAGAAGCCTGCCAGAAAACGTGGCAAGCAAGCAGCAGCAGCAGCAGCGCAACCAGAGCCAGAACCAGCAGCTGAACCGGAGCCGGAACCGGAACCAGTGCCAGAGCCAGTTGAGCCACAGTATGCGGTTGCGTCGGAACGTTCGAGTCAACGCACGCGCAGCGCACGACACCAGCGACAATTGCAGCAGACAGATCAAGTGTTTTCGCCGCAAACTGAACATCAGCAGCAGCAACAGTTGCAGCAACAGCACGTGTTTCATCATTATCACGAATTATATGAACAGAAAATGGCGGCAACAGCAACTGGAGGCAATGTCAAACAGAAATCTCGCAGTAGCAGCAGCATTAGTCGAACAACAACATCAACGTCAACCACATCAATGGTGACGACACCACCTGCAACAATACCAACAGCAGCAGCAGCAGCTACAACTACAACAAACAACAATAATAACAGCAGCAGCAGCAATAAAAATTTAAAGTCAAAACGAAAATCACAAACGAATCGTCAATCGCCGGCGCGCAGGAAGCGTCCAGCGAGCGAAAAGCAGTTATATTATTGGAGCAGCTCAAGTGACGATGAATTTGGACGTGTGGATGATGAGGAGGATGCCGAATTGGATGCTGAAGGAGAAGTTGATACAGATGAGACATTGGATCACTCGGATCATCGTCGACATCATCAGCAGCAGCATCAGCAGCAGCAACATCATTATTATCAACAACATCATTATCAGCATCAGCAACATCATTACCAGCATCATCAGTACCATCATCATCAGCAGCAGCAGCACCATCATCATCACCAGCAACAGCAGCAGCAACAGTTGCAGCAAACTAAACATTTTGATGATAGCGAACAATATCAGAAGCATGGCTGGATTGTTGGTGATTCACATAAGAAGCTAGTTAAACTACTGGCCATTGCCAAAGGCAATAAGAAAGTCGAAAATTGTGGCGTCAAAAGGCGTACACCCAAACGTAAATGTTAAAAACATAAAAAAAAATATGATTAATATTAGAAGAAAAAATTAAGTAAAATTATCCATGCAGCGACAGCGCGGGCAGCAGAAGCTAGCTTGGAATCCTCCTTGCAGCATAAAAGCATACAGCATAATCCTAGCAAAATATCTCAACTACTTTAATTGCTATGGAAAAACTGCTGGCAAAAAACAAAAGAAAAACAAAAGAAAAACAAAAGAGAAAAAATAAATGTGCAGCTCACAGGACTAGGCTTATTAGGGATACGAAAGTATATATTATTGCAGCAAAAACGTAATTATTTCTTTCTTTACAAAAAAAAAAAAGGGAAAACAAAAAAAAACATCTAAGCGTTACATTATTTAGGTTTTTTTTTTATTAAATGTATTTATAATTAATAAACAAACAAAAAACATGCAAAAAAGAAAACAAAAGAAAATAAATATTTGAGAACAAAAAAATAAACTATCGATTTTTATTGTACATTTTCGCAATGGTCTATGTTGTGTATGTATGTTAAGCATGAAAATAATTTAAAAGTATGGATTTAATTTGTTTTATATATTTATATAATATTTTCTTATTAACAATATGTAATTTCGTTAAATATGTACTTTTTCATTTCATGCGCATGTTTGAAATTTCAGTGCTGCCTCATTTAATTTGGTTTTAATTGCCTTGCGCAAACGATAGTGTATCGGTAGTTTTTAATTATAGTAAAGCAATCGATACATCACAAAGCTGCACAAAATAAACATCGATATCGATAGTTAGTTGCCATCGATTGTATTTGTAGCTCAGATTGTTTTGCAGATTGAAGCTCGGATGTGGAATATACGAAAGTAGTTTTTTTTTCTTAATTTTTTTTATAACGTTTTATAAACGCATTGGAATAGTGCAAGTGCAATAATTGTGAGTAAATAATATATATGGTTTAATACAACATTTAAATGATATATAAATGAACGTTTACGCCTCGAAATTTTTTCACTTGCGTCGGAAGTTTTTCTTTCTCTCTCACTTCGCTTCATTTTTTCTTTTTGTTGTATTTTACGATGCTGATTCGTAATTGTCTTCTTGTATACACGTTCACTCTCGCTCTGTCTGTAAGCGTGTTTGTGTGTGAATGTGCGTGTATGTATGTATATGTAACTACTGCTGTTGACTGTGGCTGGTTGAAAAATAATTAAAGCAAATAAGTGTACAACTTCAATTTGTTGCACATTTCTTAATTTCTTATAGTGGTCCATTATTAGTGCACACATGTAAAGCATAATGAAATCAGTGCCCGCGTATATGCAATTGTGTTTCTGTGTGTATGTTTGTAAGTAATTCGACGTGTGTGTGTGTGTGTGTGTGTGTTAGTTCGTGGATGCTGTTGCTGCCAAAGGAGCATTAGAAGACTTTGGATGCCATTCGCAGCATCCACACACACATACACATGCACGTAGAAAATACACGAAAGAAACATAAACGACAAGAATTGGTATCGAAAACTTTGAATCGACCATTAGCATCGAAGAGTTGTTACTGTTGTTGTTGTTGTTGTTGTACTTGTTTTTGTTGTTGCTGTTTCTGTTGCTCGTTTCCTTTTGCTGCCCACTCGGCCGCTTCTTTGTGCGCAACTGCAGGTAATCACAGTGTCCCCCATCTTCTACCCTCAACACCTTTCACCGTCCCTGAATATATATATATGTATTAAACATGGCTAAAACTCAATGAAGTTACAATAAATTGGCAGGGTTAACAAAGACACACACGCACACAACATTGGCGGCCCATTAAACATTCGTTGCACATTGCAATTGGTACTTCCTCGTCCCACCAACTGCCGCTATTCGTTATTTCTACAAAACAATTGAGACAAATCAGAAACAACAAAAACAAATCGAAGAAAGAGATGGAATGAGAGTTTTTCAACAAGGGTCGACAATCGTTATCATAGTTGTTGCTTTTTCCATTATTTTTTTGTTGTTATTTTCGTTGTTGTTATTGTTGTTGAACAGCCCGGGAATGTACATACAACATACAGGAAATCTGTTGCTGGGAAAACTTAGCACATCTCTGCGTGAAACGTTGATTCTGCGTGGTGCACTTGCTGCTGTTGCAGTTTGCAATTACAGGGGTGGAGCATGTGGCAGCAATACCACCACCGCCACCATCATCAACAGCAGCAGCAGTTTGGGGCAGCAACTGTGGGGCATATTTTTGTGTAATTCTTCTATATAGCCGGAAAAACTCAATTAAAGTTTGAGTGTTGTTGGTATTATTGAAAGCACATATCCACACCCACACACACATATATATATATATATATTTGTATATAAATATATATGCATATACATACACATAAGCATAGGTATATATACATTAATGATATATAAACATACGTACGCTATATGCACATAGATTTCTAGAGTTGCAATTGTGCTATGTAGGATTTTTAGTTCATTCACAGCCAGCTCCCTGTAGAGCGCGAGCGCATGAGAGGAAGTAACGGAGAGCCGCAAAGAGAGCAAGAGAGCGCTTAACAGCAGGAGCTGCACAAAAAAAAAGAAGACAACCAAATGAGCAGGATAAGTAGCAAGCAAAAATGCAGAAGGGCACCTTAACATTGTAAGGTACTAAAAATACACACACACACACACATATGCACAGCAGCAACAACAGTTGCACAAAAACAAAGACAACGGCCGCGGCGTCAACAGCGGTACAAACAGTTACAACACAACAACAACAAAAAACCACCCACATTTGACATAACTAAAAACGGCAAACCCGCTCGCTCTCTCTTTCTCTTATGCGCTCTCTCACGTTTCTTACGCGTTTGGTCAGTTGTGTACGCTCTCTGTTTCTTGCCTAGTTGCGTTTGTCGCAACAGCAGCAGCAGCGCAGCAGCAGGCATAAAGGATTTTCAAAATTTGTTGCAGACATTTTTAAAGGAAACTAAAAGAAAATCAACAATTAATAAAAACCAAATAATAATTAAAAATAATGTTAATAATATAAAAGGTATGTGGCAAGTGTGTGTGCATGTGTCATAAACATTTTAAAAATTGTGAAATATAAAACATAGCCTGATGTAAAAGAAGAAAAGGACCAAAAATAACACATACATTGAAAGTGTGTAAATGTGACTTATAGTTGGCATAGCACAAAAGCATTAAAAGTGTGTGTGTGTGTGTGTGTGTGTGTGTGTTTGTGTGTGTGTTTGTGTTTGTGTGTGTGTGGTTCGTGTGTTTGATAATGGGAGAAAGCGGAGGTGTTGGCAGTTGATAAAAATTTGCATTTGCCTGCGCCGGCTGTGTGTGTGTCTATTACACTCAGCGCAGGCTCTTTGCATGCGCGCATACGCTCTCACCCCTTTTCCTCTCTTTCGCTCTTTTAGCACAGCAGCCGTGGATGTATCCCTGTGCGTATTGTGCAATAAATGTGCGTAGTTGTTATTGTTGTTGTTCTTAAAATTAACTGCTACTTATACTTTATAAAATTTATAATAATAGGTAAGACAGTTATACAGAGTTACTTAATATTTAGTTTTATAGGAATTTCTAATTGTCATAGAGATAATATGCACTATGATAATTATTAGCAAACGATAGTTATCGATATATTACAATCATTGGATCATTGTATGATTAATGCGTATTATAGAAAGTTATTGTTGAAATTCAATTGTTTGTTTAGGTAATGGTTAAGGATGACTCATAGTTAAATCATTTTATTATTACTATTTATATATATGTATAAGTATAGACACATTAATGATTAATAAAGTTTTTTTTTACATATATTTATTATTATTTAAAGGTGCGTCAAAATGCGTCAATTTAATATATCGGTCATTGGATTATCCGGGACCGAAAAGGATCGTGGTCAAGTTGGTGTTGGCAAATCATGTTTATGCAACAGATTTATGCGGCCAATGGCCGATGATTATTTTATTGATCACATATCAGTGTTAAGTCAAAGTGATTTTAGTGGACGTATTGTTAATAATGATCATTTTCTATATTGGGGCGAAGTACAGAAAACAACAGATGAAGGTGTTGAATATAATTTCAATATTATTGAACAAACAGAATTTATGGATGATTCAACATTTCAAGCCTTTAAGGTTGGCAAAATGGATCCATATCTAAAACGTTGTACAGCAACAAAAGTATTCTCAGCTGAAAAATTAATGTATATATGCAAAAATCAATTGGGCATCGAAAAGGAATATGAACAGAAGGTAATGCCCGATGCACGTTTAAGTATTGATGGTTTTATTGTTGTATTTGATGTGAGTCCAGTGCCAAATCGCAGCGTTGAAAAGCAAGTGGAATTTGTACAAAATGCAATAACAAATATTATCAAAAATAAGAAGCCATTGGTCTTGGTTACCACTAAGAATGATGATGCATATGAGCTATATGTACGGGAGGCAGAGAAGATCAGTCAACGTAAGGATTATAAAAGTACAGTACAATTAATAGAGACATCATCCCACGAGAGTATTAATATTGATTTGGCATTTTTAATGCTGGCACAAATGATTGATAAGGTTAAGAATCGTGTTAAGATCATATCATATCAGGAATCGGCGAAATCTCGCAAAGAATTACTCGATACCAGATCAGAGGCAGTAACACGTTTAATACGTAATCAAATTACCGACTATCATATATTATGGTCTCAGGGCTCAAAGATGCTATCACAATTTCGTGAATGGAATGAATTTCTTAATATATTTGGACATGAAGCCGGTCAGAAGCTATTCCGTAGACACATGAAGAAATTACGGGATGATCATCTTAATAAGAAATTGCATCAATATTTGGATAAATTTTCATTAGCATTGGAATATCTCTTACCCGATATAAGTGCACTCAATATCAATGAGGATGATGCCTGGGAATGCGCTCGTGGTTATTTACAGAATCACATTGAATTTGAACAATATTTCTTTGAGTGTCCACAGGCAACATGGACCGATTTGCTCGATATGGATGCTGCTGAGGATGATACGCGTATACCATTCGATGTCCTTGAAACTAGTGAGGCCGAAACTGTTTTTCGTAACTATTTGAATTCCGTGCAACAGGATAAAAAGAAAATTGGGTAAGTTAAAGTTGATACTTACGATACATAATTGCTTGATAATCCTTTTTCCGCACTGCGGTGGAGGAAATTATAAAATCAAACATAAACTAGTATAACATATTCAAATAAGGAATCTAGTTTCCAAATTTGGTTGCCCTTGGTCTTATAGTCCCTGAGATACAAGCGTTCATACAGACGAACGGACGAATGATATCGATATTTTGCTGTGATTTTCTACTCATATATACCGATCTTAAAGAGTTAATGGCAATAATATTTGATCACATTACAAGAATTGATGCTAATTCCATTCTCTTAGTAATTTTCTGTCATTTACTTCTATCAACCCAAGTTCACAAGTTCAAAATTTAACAAAAACTTGTTATCGATACTATCGATATTTTAATGCTTTAAGTATTTAGTCCAATAATCATGTTAATCATGTCATTTTTATTCAAGTAAGCTATGTACTTTTAATACTACTTTGAATTTTTCCTATGTATTTATATATTTTTGCATCGATACTTTTTTTTTATTGATTTAGTGTAGGTTATTATATAGAACAATAGCTTCAATTTATCAAATAATTATCTGCTTCAATAGCTGTTTTTTTTTTGCCCGTTTGACTTTTGAAAAAAAAGAGAGCTAATGGAAATTTTGAAAATCGAAAAGTATGTAACAGGTAGAAATAATCATCTGAGACCCTATAAAGTATATACATTCTGGATCATGACGACTAGCTGAGTCGATCAAGCCATGTCAGTCTGATGTCTGTCGGTCTGTATCTGTATGAGCGCCTGTTTCTCAGAGACTATAAGAGCTAGAGCAACCAAACTTGGAATCTAGATTATTATTCGTTATGTTCGTACGCTATACGAGTTTGTTTTAGATTTTAAATTTCCTCCCCTGATCCCCACAATTCGAACAAAACGATTATTAAGCACAATTTACAACCTATTGAATTTAATTTTGGCACACAATATATTTATACCATTCTTGATCTACATTGTGAATTTTGTTAAGATTGGATAAAAAACACGAAAGTTGTACAACATAAAGTAACGCGTTATGAAACGAGGGGGTGGGAAGCTATACAGCGCGCAAAATGATTTAAAGAGGGTGTAGAACTGAGTGAGCGTATGTTTGTGTATTGATGTATCTTTAGTCAAAGACGCTGTCGTAGTCGGGTAAACTCGACTACAGATTTCTTTCTTGTTTTTTTGTTTCGTATAAAACACTGTTAAGAAATAAATGGGTTTGCGCTGTTGCTAAAAATATCGATTAATATATCGTAAATAGGAATAGAAATATTCATTTCTTTAAATTGTAAAGTGTATGAGAAAGTTGGATAAAACTGTATGTAGAAGAATGTAAAGGAGAATGAACAACGCTGCGCCTAAAAGCGAGCAATAACCAAATCGATATGATCATACTTCAATTATATATATCGTCTGTTTTTCAATCTAGATAAAAGATACAAAAGCTTAAAAGATTAAGAGATCTTTTCAAGCTGGTTCTAGCAAGATTAGCGTGCTGTACAATTGGATATATTAATTATCATAAAATGTCTGGAGAAGATCGTTTGTTAATTGTTTTGTTTTCTGTTTGATTTTTAGTTGGAAACAACAGTTCAAGATGCTCTTAGAGGAATCAGGATTTGTGACTCCCGGTAAACAGTTGTCAGAAGTGCGTGTATTATTTATGGGAAGAGAATGCTTTGAGGCACTGTCTGAGCATGATTGCCAACAGATCTATGATATACATCAGGACGAGATAATTGAGAAGAGTAAACAAAACTTTATGGAGCTATTACTGGAGCATGCACAATATTTTCTACAATTTAAAAATGTTGATATTATCACACAAGAGGATGTGAGACAAATAACGGATGCTATACAGGAGGATTCACGGTATAAAATGTTGGATAGATTAGATCAGGAGCGTAGAGTGATGCTTGTACAGCATTTACGTTTCATTCATTGTCCGATACGTGATCATTGTCCATTCTTTAATAATTGTGTTGATCATTTGATTGAGGAAGTGCTCAATGATAAATCAACTGGTGGCAATCATCATCATCATAAATCAATGGGTGGTGTTGGTGTCAATGCAGCTGGTACTGGCACTGTTGTTGGTGGTGGTGGTGGTGGTGGTGGTGGCTGGAAGACAACTGGCAATGGTACAGAGCGTACATTGAATCTACTTATTGTTGGTTCCGAGCATTTGGCCAGTGATCTGCTCAATGATATACGCATCTGTACGGGCAGCAAGGGTGAATATATCTATGAGAATCAAACATATTATCTAAACTATCGGATTGCCAATGGTGACATGGAGGCATTTAAAGCAATTGATGTTTATTCAAGTGGTAAGTAAAATTTAATAACATTAAAATATCCTTTAAGATTGATATCCTTTATAATATATTTTATAGGTTTAATATGTGTTTATTCGAATCAACAATCGTTTGAGACATTAAAGGATAATCTGGAACGCACTTTACTATGCAATCTAGAGCTGGAGGATAAATTTGAAAATTTACCTATTGTTTTGGTCTATCAACCGCAGGATCTTAAAGAGAATGAAGTTGAATATTTGAGAAGCGAAGGAATGCGTTTATCCGAAATGTTACATTGCGATTTCATTGATCATACACAAAATCATCAAAAATATGTCTATGATATACTTAATATAGTAATACTATCACTTAAATTAAGTGAAATGAAATCATTTGAATCATATCCAACCATTAATCATACAGATTTACGTATATTATTATGCATATATTGTGGTGATCAATATGATATTGAGAATATTGTTCAACCATTAATAACTGAATCAACACTTATTAAAGCCAATGAACATTCAATTATTGTTGATGTATTCATTGGTGATGCAAAGCGTCGCGTTGAATTCATTTTATCATCCTATCATGGCACCAATCAGTATCGTGATGAACTTATCCATGGTTATATCTATATATATTCGGCAAAAAGACGCTCATCCTTAGCAAATCTCAAGTAAGTATAGTATTCTTTCTGATGTAGATGTACATCAAAATATTTTTCTCTTACTCTTTATCTTTATTATCATTTTGCACTCTCTTTCTTTAGCTTATTGGCTGCACAAAATGCAAACATTCCATTGCAAATTGTTGCTGTAACGGAAAGCGGCGGCGTTAATGCATTCTTCAATAATGAAATCTGTCAGTTTCTCATTACTGAGGGTAATGCCTTGGCTGATCGTTACAAGGGCAACTTTATGACATTCTCAGCGGATCAATATGTTAAATGTAAATATCTTGTACACTTCCTAGTCTCTCTCTCTCTCTCTCTTTGTCTTTTATTATTATTTTATATTCTTCTCCTTCTCTTTTTTTTTATTTTTTTTCTTAGTTGCATTTTATAACCCATTTTTGAAGACAGCCTGGGATAATAAATATGAGGTGGAAAATTTACATGTGGAGGAGTCAATTACTTTAGATTCTGGTGAAGGTACATTGGAAAATTCTGTTAATCAAATGCCACGCCCACCGCCAAGGCATGAAAGCTATATGCTATCCAATACACTTGGCACCGATGGTTCCGGTAGTGAAAATTATGAAATGCTTCCTACACGTTCTCTCAACTCATTAAATGGTAATTTTCCATACTCTATACCTAATATACTATATATATATATCCACTTCTACTTCGCTTTTTTAACATATTCTGAATCCTTTTCAATTGTAGAAGAAAGAGATATATCCTTAGATGAAATCTATGATGATAACAACGAAAAACCTAAACACCTGCATCAAAGTAAGTTCTACGACTGTTAAGACTGCTACTAACTCTCTACTACATAAGTTCATCCAATCAATCATTTATATATATATATATATATATATATATATATATAAAGATTGATATCCTATAATATATATATATATCATCTATATTGATCATAAATATCATATCTTCATTCACCTGTCCATCTGTATATAGACCGTTATACTGTATTTCCTTTGCATCAGTCGTCTTGAGTTAACTCAACAGCATTTATATTTTCTGCCCCTTTCATGATTTCATAACCTGATTGAATGAGTAGAGTTGATCCCTACTGTTCGAGACTATTCTTCACCTTGTTCCTAACTGAATAGAGTGTTCCTTTTTCTGTTACATAAAATGCATTTTTATTCTCAGCTCCAATCTAAAACTCTCTTAAGGTATTCTTATATGACAGTGATCCAGGTTGTTCGGTTCTGTTGGCAGTTTGAACTCAATCACAATTATTAGGTTTACTTTTCGCAAAAAATTTTATTCTATTTGATAATTAAAAAGCAGGAGAAAATGTGAAAAAGCAACTTTTCCTTTGATACTTAATGTTATTAATCTTTGTATTAACGCCTAATGTTAGGCAATACTTTTTTGTTGCTTTATAAAATGTTAAAAAGTTTCGTTGTTTTTTATATAGTGCAGAGTCGCTTGAAAGTAAATCTGAAGAATCTGTAGAGTTGAACGCTTGGAGAGGATTTGTAAAGGGAGGGGATGGGGTTGGTTTTGTAGCAGATGCTCTCTGCTTGAGAAAAGTGTTTGCTTTATCCTTGTCTTGCTCACATGCTGTTTGAGGAAATTTAAAGAGAAAATAGAAATTCAAAACTAATGATGGTATTTTCCAGAAGAACTTTAAAACTCAAAGTTATGTCCTTGTTTACAGGATAATTGAAAACCATTCATCCATAAATCAGCTGTTGATTAGATTGATTATATATTTTTATATGCATCATCATCATCTTCATATTCATCATTAACATTAATATCATTATAATTATCATATATAAATATATATATGTATATTTATATTCATATTATATATATAAATATATACATTAAGTATATATAATAATCGATAACATTATCTTTAATGATTAACCATAACAATTTTGTATTTTTGTTTATTTTTTTCATATATATTTTTTCTTTTATATATATACATATATATAAATATCAATTTATCGATCTATCGATTTATCTCTCTGTGTGTGTATTTGTTGTTGTCATTGCCTATATTGCATATCGATAATATTATATGAATATACTTAAAAAAAAAAAAAAAAACAAAAAAAAATCATAAAAAAAGGATTCCAGATATTCCCTCCTCCAACAACTCCTCCAGAGCCAGCCCCTCCAGATCATCAGCTCATTACATGCACATATAAGAGTCAATTCGTTTCGGCTTCAGAATCAAGTTTGGAAGAAATAACATGTAATCTAACTAATTGAATCTCTCTCTCTCTATATATAATATATATCTATAATAATCGTTTAATATAAATATCGCATTACATATATATCGTATAGCATATATCGTTTAAATGCTCTTTCATACTCATACTGTCTCTATCTCTCTGTCTCACATTAGTTTTCTTTTGTTTTGTGTTTTCTATCAACATTTTGCTTACATTCCATGCATTCTTTCATTTCATGCTTATACTTAATATACATATATATATATATATATGTATACATACCATCTCCATATCCTTTCATCTTATAGATACACTTGCAAAGTTCCTTCATCGCTTGAGTTCCCTGTTTGTTTCTTTTTGTTCTGTTTGCTATATCATCTCTGACATCCTTCACAGCTATATATATATATATAAACATTATGTCATTTTATATATTACATAAGAACCCACCTATATATAGAAACGTATGTTTATAGTATTTTATACCCTTGCAAGATTAAAACATTGTTTTTTTCCCCTATTAACTATATAAACCGACTTGTAAGATAGTATAAATATTTAATAGTGTTAATAAATTGCCTTTAAATGTATATATAATATATGTATATATTATTATTAATTATATATTATAATGTATATATAAATATATCTGGGGATATAAACAAATTCTTTAAAATTTAACAAATTTAACAAAATCAATTTTCATTAAAAATAAATCAAATTAATTTTGAACTTTTTTTAAAAGGTGTTTTTTGGAGTTAGATTGTCGCCGACTTATTTTCTAAACAGTTGATTCGAGGATCTTAAGTCCTTTTTAACTTACGGTTAATGCTTTACTGTTTTATATAACTTTTATATCAGTTTCAATCAGTTGTAGGCGAGTCAAACACTTGACAGCGGCAGAAGTGCAATGCACTCAGCAATAGATGGCGGCACTAGAGCCAATATTTTTAAACGAAATTTCTAATGGAAGTTGGAAGACATTTGTTTAGATTTTGTTTAATATATATATATATTGACATTGATATTTATTTTTGATATTAATATTGATATTGATATTGATATTGATTTAGATTCATTTATCGTTTTTGATTGAAAGTAAGGATTACTTTGCTTTGGTTTAATAGTTTATCACATTAATTTAGGATAAAGAACTTGTTGCACACTGCAAGGGTATTTGATATTCGACTTATCGAATATAAATTTCATATATTTTCTAGTATTCTTCTTCTTTATTTATTTAATTTTTTTTATTCAATCATCATTTTATTTCGTTTTTTTTTATATATATATTCAATTTAATCTTAGCTAAAAAAAAATTAGATCTCAGCTCAATGATGATGATTATAGTTAATACGCATTATTATCATAATCATCATTATTATTATTATAGAAAAAAGATATATATATAAAATAAATATATATATATATATATATATATGTATTTTTGTTTGTTGTTGTTGTTGGCTTCTTTCTTTCTTTCTATATATATTTCTTTACATACTTCTCATGCATTTCATAAGCAGCGGATGTTAGCGGGTCTAAGGATTCATTGGCCACCCATGATGCAGGTTAAATCAAAATGTTCCGTTCTTATTTTCAATTACACAATCAATCAATCAAACAATCACAAACATACACAGACACATATGCACATGCACGTTCTAATGCGTTTTATCCCTTTATCTCTTATCCATATCCTTTATCCATATAAAGTTACGTCATGCTCCTATTTATATTTCCGTGCTCCATTCCCCTTTTTTGACTCTTGCAGCCTTATGTAACCTATCCTGCCTGCTTAAAAATTATTTACAACTAGTTTCTTATATCCTTTTTCTATGTTATGTCCTGGATTTATGTATGTGGTTACCTTTGCTTTAATCTGATGTATGTAACATTCGTTATTACAGAATGGCTTGAAGATAAGAGCGATGGCCGCCGGAATATGAATAAGAATTCGATATGGAACAATTTTAGTGGATCAACCCATGCGTACACAACTGGAAGGAGGCATATTGACTCAAACTTGAATAAGATACGACCAAAAGGACCTAGCCAAACGTTGAAGGTGGGTGAAGCGCCCAGTAGAAACTGTGCCATGACCTCTTCAACTTTCACGCTACCCTCACAGCAACCAGGCAAATTGAATATGAAGAACTTTCAGTTGGTCAGCGATGCGGTAGCCAAGATGAACTTTAGCAGCAGCGGAAGCATGGGTGAATCATATTTAGCTGGTTGTGAGCCCAATGAGAAGGATGGCAAACGTTATGATCATGCTCAGATCGATGGTGAGGATGAGGATTCTGAAGATTTAGCTGAATATGAGCAAATCTATGAAAATGAAGGTGTGTGTGTGTATGTGTGTGTTATCAGTATGCAACTATATCTATAAATATATACATATTTATATATATATAATTACTTTTATCATTTATTTCTATAGACTGCACCGAATCGGATAGCTGTGCCAGTTCCACAGAGCGTCGTGTACGCCAACAGAATGCATATTACAAGGCCAATAAGAAGGCGGCAACTACTAAAAAACAAAAAAAGAAGAAGGTTGCGATACCAGTGCAGACACCACGTGTACCACCATTTGGTGCCTATGTTAGTCCACCAGAAATACCATTACACTATCAACGCATGGCAGCCGTTGCTGCAGCAGGTGAGAAAAGTATGTGTCGTGCTTAATTAATAATTACTTCAAATCAGCCAGCGCATCTTCCTTCCACAACTCTTCGTATACTCAACATAATCTACTAATCATTACTAAAATATTCAATCATATTTTAAAACTAACAATTAACTTAACCAACTAATAAGTGCTGTTTAATTACTACAATCCTTAGCAAAAACCGAAACACAGCAAAATTTAAATTTGATATAACTAACCAGTGTTGCCTTACTATCGTTAGCGCAAAATTAAAAATCAATAATCAATAATCAATAATCAATAATGCACTAAAAAAGGACATTTTATGAACAGCATGTAAATGTGTAAATGGAAAAAATAAAGAAAAACAAAAACAAGACCAGACAGCATAAAAACGAAACGACAAAAAGAAGAAGGAAGCAATGAACAATAATATATAAAATCTCCAAAAAAAAGTCATGTAAAGTTCTGAATATTTCGAATATCTAAGGCAATTGAACTATTTTATCAATTATTATATTTATGTATTTTAAGTTTAACAGAAACTATTAAGTGTCAACTCTTACTTATCTTTAATTATTAAATATTTTCTTGTAGAAAAAAATGAAGCTGGCGTTGTTGTGCCCGAGTTTATGAAAAATGATAAGTCACCAGAGGTAAATATTACGAACCTTACATTAATTATATTTAAGTTTAATATAATTAAACTTTCTGGTA
>JBAMBS010000937.1:0-50000 GCA_037044455.1 Zygothrica quintamaculata | reverse complement strand
TTCAGATTTAGCTGATCTCGCAGCTCACCAATCATGTACTGCTCTTCATTGGGTGTCAATACCAGAAGGCATTCGCCACGTGTCTTATTGCGTGCAGAGCGACCTGCACGATGTATATACTGTGCCACATCCTCGGGACAATCGAGCTGCAGAACCCAGTTAACGGCTGGAAAATCAAGGCCACGTGACGCGACATCTGTGGAGAACATAACCACATGACCCTTACGCAGAAAATCCTCGTAGATGGCAATGCGTCGATCCTGATGCAAGCTGCCATATAGTGCCAGTAGACTAACGCCTGGACGCAATTTACAGAATATTTCATACAGATACTTGGCCTGCTTACAACTGGCCACAAATACAATGATTTTTTGTTTTAAATGATTCTTAATGAATGACCACAGCATCGTTATTTTCTCTTCGAGCGGTAGCACCACATAACTTTGCTGCAAAAGCTCGGGCAAAGCTAAAATTGCTTTTGATTTGCTACTGCTGGGATTATCTGTTTCATTAACTGGTCCATAGCCAACATACACGGGATCCCGTAGATTTAGACGTGCCAAATCCTCCAAACTATTTGTTTGTGTTGCAGAAAAAAGCAAAGTTTGTCGGTCCGGTGAAAAGTTTTCAATAATTGCATTAAGCGTCTTCTCAAAACCCATATCAAGGCAACGATCTGCCTCATCCAACACTAATAATTCCATTGTACTCGTATTGAACAATGGATTCTCGTCCATATGCTGCAATAGTCGACCCGGTGTACATATTAAAATATTACATTGATCCATGCGTGCGCGTTCAAACTTTAGATTCTTGCCTCCAATGATTAGACCAGCGGAAAAATCATGATGTTTTCCCACTTTCTTCAATGTCTCGAATATTTGGTATGCTAGCTCACGCGTTGGGGATATAATTATAGCAGCGACACCATCTGAACGTGACCATTTGCTTCTATATAAATGCTCCAAGACCTAAATTTAATTGTATTTTATTAATTGATTGTTAGTTATTCTGTTTGGTTACTTACCGGTATAAGAAAGGCCAACGTTTTTCCACTACCCGTTATTGCAGCACCGAGCACATCTTTGCCCTGCAGTGCTGAACCAATGCTTTGTCGCTGCACTTCTGTGGGCGTTATGAATTTACATTCTGCTAATGCCCGTTGGGTTTTCTGTGATAGCGGTAAATCCTTAAATGTTTCAATACTGTTGACATCAATGTCATCGTATTTCTCACGCAATTGCTTGATTTCCAAGTCAGCTGCAGCCAGTTTGGAAATCTTCTGTTTCTCCCTGACATGCGGAGGTCTGTGTTTTTTGTCAGGTTTGTTATTATTACCAGGCTTAGACGAGCGTTTTCCAGCTCCTGGACCTCTGCCAGGTGCCGAGCGTTTTTGCCTTTGCATACCGCAGATTTAATAATTGTTTTGAAAGCAAAACACGTTTAATTCAGACGACTGTTGCACGAGGGCTACCGATATCGATGTCAAGAATTTGTATAATATCGATAAGTTCATGGTAATGAATTTAAGTGAATTGCGCGTAGGTTTAAATATATCCAAAAAACAAAAATAAAATAAAAAAAATTAGTTATTTTTACACTTTTTATTTATATATTTTTCGTTACATAGATGTATTTATTTAGTTTGTTATGAACAACATAGGCTACATCATATGTACTACTCGCTGCTATAATTACATTTACTTGATGTGTATACACTTCCACGCTTTTTGTCGTAACTATTATATGGTAACACTTAGGCTAGTCTAGAGATGAACGATGTTTCTTAACATACACCTGTCCCTACAATGTGTGGTTTAAATATGTGTATAAAATATACAAAAACAATTAAAAAAATTTATATAAATTTTAATCAATAATATATTTGACAACCATATACGTTAAAGAATAAATTATACTGATTATGTTAATATAACTATTTAATTTATAGATGAATAAGCTATCTATTTGAGCTTTTTGTTATCAATGCCATGCTATTTAATTTGTAAAGAAATACATAATTATTTAATTTATGGATGAATATTCTATTACTTTGAGCTTTTTGTTATCAATGACATGCGATGTATTTTATTGTCACGATTAATATAACTGGCACTAAACTATCGCTCATCAGTAGATGTTGGTGGGCTGGCTGGCTGGCCCTAGCTTATTGTTGCTTAAGGATCTGTATCTACAACAAGGTTGGCCCACAATATATACTAAATATGTGTTGTGGTGCAACAGTTTTAAGTATAAATTCAGCGCGCGGCGTGAGACTGTTAAATATAATTAGCAATTGTTGGCTGTGAAGTAAACATCCTTCTACCAATTTAACAACTAGTCCGGCCCCCGTTCTTTCTCTTCATCTATCTCTCTGTTTCTCTTTCCCTCTCTTTCTTTCTATCTCTATATCTATCCATCTCTATCCATCGAACAGCATCGTGAATACTGTGAAATACATATGTGAGGAGATTACATTGAATTTCGATTCAAACTGTGGGCAATATGGGTACAATATCTTCAGTACTACAGTGGTCATGCACCAAATGTAATACAATAAATCCAACCGAATCATTAAAATGTTATAATTGTGGCACCGTGCGTAAGGTATTCCCTAGTCCTACCGCAACATTGTACCATCAACAGCAACAGCAGCATTCGTCATCATCAACAACATCATCATTGTCGTCTCAGCAACCACGACACCAAAGCACTTGGATACATCAACAACAACAAGTACAACATAATCGACAGAGTGAAAATCTATTGCTAGGCCCTGCATTGGGTGTGGGGGTAGTAACAGAGTTGGCCGCCGAATGTGATGAGGAGGAGGTCGCGACAATTGTTGATAAGCACAAAGCTGCTGTGACCAGGTAAGCATACATACATACATACATATATACATTCATATATGCAAACATATGTGTATGCGTGCGTGTGTGAGTATGTATGTACGGGAGTATGCAAGCATACAAAAGCTTCAGCTAACGTTTACCGTTACACAAAACAAAACGAATTGCATGTGTTCGTGCGTGCGTGCGTGTTTTTGTCCTTTTATCTATCTCTTTCTTTTACTCTATCTGTCTGCCTGACTGTGTGTCTGTGTGTGTGTGTGTGTTTGTGTATACACAATAACAACAACAACAACAACAATTGAAGCAACTGCAGAAACAACAAAAAAGCTGACTAAAGGAGAAAAAAACAACAGTTTTTTTTGTATATTTTTTTTTTTTTTTCGGGGAAAATCGATTTGAAACAAACGAAACGAAACTTTGTTTACAATTTTATTGATTCGTCTTTTTCTGTCTGTTTCAACATTTCGACGAAGTTAAGCACCAAAAAAATAAAAGAACATAAGAACCAAAAGCAAATACAATAATTAAAAATTAAAAATATAAGCGTATATAAATAAAATAAATATGTTAAAAGCAAAATATTATCAAGTGAAACAAAACAAAAGAAAAACATAAAATTCATAAAAAAAACAAAAAAATAAAATCGTAAAAACAAAAAGAAAATAATATAACGAATTTCAAGGTGGATTATAACAGAATACATCCACATTGAAATAACCTTGCACTCGAACCCATTGGTACCCACACCTTTCCCCCATTCTGGATTCATGTAGCAAATCAGTGAAGTACGCGTCGGCTGCAGCTTTTATGTATTGTTTTTTTTTTCTCTTTATTTTTTTTATATACATGAAAAGTATTAACCGTTAGCTATTCCATTTCCATATTTTCTCTCTCTCTCTCTCTCTCTTTTTTCTCATTCACGCTGTCTGTCCCTGCGTGTTCGTCTATCTCGCTTTGGCATATTTTTCGATTATGTTTACAGAAATGAGCACAACAACAAACATGGCCAAGGGAACGTGCACGGACATGTTTACAAATCGTTACTGCGCGGCTGCTTAAAGCGTCCGCAAAGAAATAGTCAAAATTTACCTGCTAATTGTATCGATTGTGAGGCAACGCGTAAATATATAAAAAATTCTATTGAACTCTATCGGCATTTTTCTAATCCGGCATTAAATCGTCGATGGATATGCCGTGCCTGCGATACGGATAATAATTCCGTTACATGGCATTGTGTTATATGCGATACCGTTAGCTATTTAGCGCCCATCTATAAGGAGACATTATGCACAGCGGCAATAAAAGCTGTTGGTGTTGGTGTTGGTGTTGGTTTGGAGTTAAACAGCAGTGATAAACAGCAGCAGCAGCAGCAGCAACAACAACAGCAGCAGCAGCAGCAGCAAGATACGGATAAGGGGTCGGATAAGCATTTAGAGCAACAAGAGGATCTGCAACAACAACAACAACATTCCAATAGACGTCATACAAAAGGACGACGTTTCTCCTACTTTCGACGCACACAAAGTTTAGGCACATCCTTGGACAAAAGCTCCACATCCTTTACCCATACATCCAGCTCATTATTCGCCTCGGCTGCCTCAGGACGCAGCTGTCATATTTGCTATGTAAACAATCTTAGCAAAGATATATTTAATCTTCCAATTGATACACAAACCAAAATTGGTAAGTCCTTTTCTATCTCTTTCATCTTTTCTTTGCTCTTCCATCCAACTTGCAACTCTTTAATTTGGATTTTTCTAACTATTTAAACAGCTGTGCCGCCAACTTCTGGTGCCGCTGTCGATGCAGTTACTCCACGACTGCCAACTGCTGTACCCGTTGCTTGCAGCAATTCACGTTTTGCCATTGCCAACGATACTTTTTGTCGCCGCAAGCAGAACAACAACAACAAGAATCAAAATAATAAAGTACGCGACAATTGCGCCAAGAAGAAATATAATTTTACCATAACAACACTCTCCCGATCGGCAAAGGCAGCACTAGCAACAGCAACAGCAACAGCTGCAGCTCCAACTGCAACTGCAACTGCAGTTCCTCCAACAGCAGCTGCAGCAGCAACATCATCAGTTATTAAGCCTATGCGAAAGTTAAGAGAAACAATTAGCAGCAACAACACCTCACAGCAACATATTAGTAATAGTAGTAATATTGCTGCTAGTGGAACAGTTGCAACCGTAGGATTAGGTTCCAGCTCCAGTTCACAGTTTACTATTCCACGTAACGGTGTCTTTATAGCAGTTAACGATTGGTCAGAGCCAACGACGCAACGTAATATTAGCAGCAACAATCGTTATCCCAATACAAATTCCGCCAATATGCAGCACTGTGATACAAAAACAACAAAAACAACAACAACATCAGCAACAACAACAACAACACCAACATACAATAATAATAATACAAATAGTAACAACAACCCCAGCAGCAGCAGTAATAATAACAACAACAATTGCAACAATAAACTATATGAAAACGAATGTGTTGCCATTGCACAGCAGCAACTACAACATCAACAGCAGCAGCAGCAGCAGCAGCAACAGCAACAGCCAATGGTACCAATCTATGCGCAAGTAAACAAGCAACATAAGTTGCATAAAAAGAAACTTAACAATGAATTGCCGCTGGGCAATAACAACAGCAGCGGCAACAGCAGCAACAATTGCAGTTTTGATGTTATCGATAATAGCAATGATACTACAAGAACAGCTGAGCTCAATAGTAGCAGTGATAGTAACAATATGGAAATTAGCAACAATACAACAACAATAACAACAACAGCAGCAACAGCTGGCACAACAACAGCCGCTGTTGCAGCAGCAACAAGCGAGTTTTATGCAGCATCAGAGCATTCAATATACGCCAAGGTTTGGAAGGGACCACGAAAAACGACTGAATCCAAAATGTACGCTCAATATCGATTATATATTTGATATCTTAATCGATCTGTATATAGTACAAATCAATCAACAGCAACATAACCCCGCCCACTTACCTCCCACTACTCAATAATAGCAACAATAATTTTTAATTCTCATTTTTAAGTTGATTATTTACTGCAACGCATTAACGTCATATACAACAGATTATACATATATATATATATTGCTTATATACTAACTATATATATATATATATATAGAAGATATATATATATATATATATATATATGTATATATATTGTTATGGCGTTACGTTTTAGTTGATTTCATTTATGGTTTCACAATAATAATTTGCTTTTTTTAACGCTTGACTTACATTATTTTTATGACTTAACGGAAAGCATGTGAGAAGAGGAGAGGAAAAGAAGCTGAAAGAGAACGAGATAATCTTTTTGTATTCTCCTTTTGACTCTTCTAAACAGATTTCACTATACAATTAAAGTTCTATTAGTTACTTAAAAGCATTTAATTAACAGTAATTACTTGGAGAAGAAAACATTTAATTACTCGTAATTACTTGTTAGTTATTATTTAATTATGGGAAAGTAATTTACGTTTGTGGCAGAAGCACAAATTTACTGCACCTTAACATAATTACATAAGTAATTAAATTTTATTATATTTTTATATTATTCTTAATTAATTTTTAATTAATTTTCTATTATTATTATTATTATTACAAATTTAGCGATGATTTATTAGTAAAGTAATTAAAGGATAATTATATTATGAAGGCATTATTAACTAATGTAATTATAAGCAATTACCTACTAGCAATTATTTATCAATTATTTTAATTATTTAGTCAAATAGTTAAATACTTAATTCATCATTATGATTTAGCTTAATTTAATTACTATACATAATGTTTGATTTTGGTAATAATTTTGGTTACTTATGTAATTGTTATGAGTAATTGAAAGTAATTACAGTAGTTAGTGAACGCTTCAATAATAAAATTAATTACTTAAGTAATTGAGATGTGTAATTAAAAGTAATTGGCATACAAAATGATTGATTTAGTGATAGAATCAATTGTTAAAACAATTTTTTTTTAGTTACTTGAATCACAGTGAATAATTTAGTAATTGATTTGATTACAGAAGTAATTGTTATGAGTAAGTAATTACTTCTTTAAAATTACTTTATTTATTGCTTTTAATATAGCAACAGTTTGTTATAGAAATATTTATCAATTTTGTCAATGAGTAAAACTTTTTACAGGGTATTTGATTGATACAATTTTGTAAGCTAATTAGAAATGAATTTAATAATTGATTACAGGGTATTATAAAGTCGTGTCAGATATGCTTAAACTTATCTTATCATCATCAACATATTACCAACTATTTGTCAGGTGTCTTTCTCCAATGGATGAGTCAACATTGGTTGACTCCATTTGGGAGCAAGAGGCAAAGGGTTGTTCAAGTGTTAAAGATTAGATATATTTAATGTAGGGTATAAGAATCATGTTTAACACTTGATAACTTGATATATATGGACAGATACTTATGGGAGGATATGGACAGTGTTTCTAGGGTATCGTCAAAGTCGTTAGAATACTGTGACAACTTATAGAAATTATGAATGATTCATATGTTGATTCATTAAATTGATAAATCAGTTGGAAAGTGTATTAACGCTTCGATATGTTTTTGGTTTTTTTGTTTTTTGTTTTTTGCTGCTTCTTTAATTTTATAATTAACAGTTGCTTTATTGTTTTTCTTAATAAAATTGTTTGTTGTTATTTTTGTTAAATTTGTTTTTGTTATTTGTTTATTTTTTACTTTGTTTTTACTTTTAGTTAAATTGCATATGAGGTTTCTCTCTCTCTCTCCCTCTCTCTCTCTCTCTCTTTTTGTGTCTTGCTCTAACGCTCTAATCAAGTGTGTATATTTGCGTATGTGTGTGTGTGTGTGTGTAATTGCAGCACGCATGAGGCAACAACGCCTGGCTTTTCACACGGTCGCCTCATTCCTCCAGCGCAACGCAACGACAATAAACCGCCAGCGATGATGCTGCATGGCATCGGACGCAAGTTGTGGACATGTGGCAAATGTTCCTATGCCTATAATCACCTCTGGTCTGAGTCCTGTGAGATGTGTGAACCAACAACAACAACAACAACAACGGCAGCAACGAACCCAACAACAATACCAACAGATGAATCAACACTTGGTAAGTTTTTTTTTTTACTTATCAATTTTTGATTTGGTTTCTTATTTCCATCTCTCTCTCTCTCTCTCTCTCTCTCTCTTTAACAGTTGAACCACGTCGAGATGAACCATGGACATGTAAGAAATGTACATTGGTTAACTATTCCACAGCAATGGCTTGTGTCGTCTGCGGCGGTTCCAAGCTAAAGAGCATCTCATCCATTGAGGATATGACATTGCGCAAGGGAGAGTTCTGGACCTGTAGCCATTGCACCTTAAAGAATTCCTTATCCGTGGGATTATGTAGTGCATGTAAATCGATGCGTTTGCTGCCAGTTGAGTCAGTGCGTGAACGACCCGATGGTCAATCGTATGAGGATGAGGATGCCACAACGATTAATCGACAGCCAAGAATTGAACATACAATACACACTCCAACACCTACACAAACGCAACAACAGTTGCTGTTGCCAATGGTAGCGCATCGCATTTCACGTAGTCCATCGCCACGTGCAGCTGCTGCTGCAGCTGGACAAGCAGGTGGTGTTGCTCCACTTGCTGTTGCTGGTACTGGTATTGTGCCAAGTGTTGGTAGTGTTGGTGGTGGTGCTGCGTCGAATATATCTAGTACTTCACAACTGTCTGCAGCAGCAACAGCAGCAGCAGCAGCAGCAGCAGCAGCAGCTGCTGCAGTTAATCAACAGCGTAGCTCATCGGGTGCCATACCCAAACGTCATAGTACTGGTGGTTCTATAGTGCCACGTAATATATCCATAGCTGGCATGGCATTACCAACGCCACCAACAGTTTCTGGTCTATCCTCCAGTTCATCCTATAATCTGCAGCAGCAGCAGCAGCAGCAACAACAACAATTGCTGCCAATCACTAGCCAATCCTCTTCAGTTAAGAAATGGCAATGTCCAGCCTGCACCTATGAGAACTGTGCCGCATCCGTTGTCTGTGACATCTGCTCGAGTCCCAGGGGTCTGGTCAATGCGGTGCTAACAGATGCTTTGGCGCGGAAGGTGATGCGTGCAACCGCGTTGACAGCAGAGATACGTCAAGAGAGTAAACTGATGGAGAATTTGAGGCAATTGGAGGAAACTGAAGCATTGACCAAATGGCAAAATATAATACAATATTGTCGGGATAATAATGAGCTTTTTGTGGATGATTCATTCCCACCGGCACCAAAGAGTTTATACTATAATCCAGCGAGTAGCATTGCCGATGGTGGCAATCCAGTTGTACAGTGGCGTCGTCCACATGAGATTAATTG
Source organism: Zygothrica quintamaculata (assembly GCA_037044455.1). Taxonomy (NCBI): domain Eukaryota; kingdom Metazoa; phylum Arthropoda; class Insecta; order Diptera; family Drosophilidae; genus Zygothrica; species Zygothrica quintamaculata. The sequence continues at coordinate 40,750 of JBAMBS010000937.1, read as the reverse complement.
CGATGGCGGTGCATATCCACCATGGGCAGTCTTTCGTACACCGCTACCCTCTGACATATGTCAGGGTGTGTTGGGTAATTGTTGGCTGCTCAGCGCCTTGGCTGTGCTCGCCGAACGTGAGGATCTGGTTAAGGAAGTGCTGGTTACCAAAGAGATATGTGCACAGGGTGCCTATCAGGTGCGTCTCTGCAAGGATGGCAAATGGACCACAGTGCTAGTAGATGATCTATTGCCATGCGATAAACGTGGACACTTGGTCTACTCACAGGCCAAGCGTAAGCAGCTTTGGGTGCCATTGATTGAGAAGGCAGTGGCCAAGATACATGGTTGCTATGAGGCGCTTGTTTCTGGACGTGCCATCGAGGGTTTGGCCACATTGACGGGTGCACCATGTGAGAGTATACCCTTGCAGGCTAGCTCACTGCCGATGCCCAGTGAGGATGAGCTGGATAAGGATCTGATTTGGGCGCAATTATTAAGTTCACGCTGTGTTCGCTTTCTAATGGGTGCCAGCTGTGGCGGCGGCAACATGAAGGTTGATGAGGATGAATACCAGCACAAGGGTTTGCGTCCAAGGCATGCGTATTCAGTGTTGGATGTCAAGGATATACAGGGACATCGTTTGCTAAAGCTACGCAATCCTTGGGGTCATTATTCATGGCGTGGTGATTGGTCAGATGACTCTGAAATCTGGACAGATGATTTACGCGATGCTCTAATGCCGCATGGTGCTTCTGAGGGCGTCTTCTGGATCTCATTTGAGGATGTTCTTAATTATTTTGATTGCATTGATATATGCAAGGTGCGTTCCGGTTGGAATGAGGTGCGTCTACAGGGCACACTTCAACCCCTATGCTCTATCTCATGCGTGCTGCTAACCGTGCTTGAGCCCACCGAGGCGGAGTTTACACTCTTCCAGGAAGGACAACGCAACTCGGAGAAATCTCAACGTTCTCAGCTAGATCTTTGTGTTGTCATCTTTCGCACACGTTCACCGGCAGCACCAGAAATTGGACGGCTTGTGGAGCATAGTAAACGACAGGTTAGATATAATATAAACAATTATATGGATTCCAATCTAACCTCTTACCAATTAACAGGTGCGTGGCTTTGTGGGATGCCATAAGATGCTCGAACGTGACATCTACTTGCTTGTGTGTTTGGCTTTTAATCATTGGCATACAGGCATCGAAGATCCACATCAATATCCTCAATGTATACTCGCTATACACAGCTCCAAGCGTTTGCTAGTGGAGCAAATAACGCCATCGCCTCATTTACTGGCCGATGCCATAATTAGCTTAACTCTTACCAAAGGGCAACGTCATGAAGGACGTGAGGGTATGACTGCATACTATTTAACCAAGGTAATGAATGTATACTCTTTCATATTATTCCACACTTAAATATATAATTATTTCCATATAGGGATGGGCTGGTCTCGTGGTCATGGTAGAGAATCGTCATGAGAACAAATGGATACATGTTAAATGCGATTGCCAGGAGAGCTACAATGTGGTATCTACACGTGGAGAGCTAAAAACTGTCGATTCTGTGCCGCCTCTACAAAGGTAAGCAAATTCTTAACAAGAAACAGCCATGAAATTATATCAACTGTGTTATCCATAGGCAAGTGATCATTGTGCTAACACAGCTGGAAGGAAGTGGCGGCTTTAGCATTGCTCATCGTTTAACGCATCGTTTGGCCAATTCACGTGGCTTACACGACTGGGGACCGCCTGGCGCCACTCATTGCCCGCCTATTGAGAATGTGCACGGACTGCATGCGCCGCGTTTGATAACATAACAAGTATGAAGTCTGTAGTCTAGTGAACCCGACTACGAGAGTCCTTTTGTCTATACGCAGTCATACACACACGTACACACAGCTCTACACGTACTTTAAGCCATTGCGCGCGCCTTTTAGCCCCTGCGGTCTTTAGCGAGATACATAATATTGAATAACTTCCGTGTTTTTTATCCAATCTCAACGAAATTCACAACGTAGATCAAAAATGGTCAAATTATTATGTGTGCAAAAGAAATTTAATCGGTTGAAAATTGTGCTTTATAATCGTTTTTTTCGTTTTGCGGGGGTCAAAGTAAAAAATTCAAAAATCTAAAACAAAACCTACGAACATAACAAGTCCAGATTCCAAGTTTGGTTGCTCTATCTCTTATAGTATCTGAGAAACAGGCTTTTATACAGGCGGACAGGGCTAGATCGACTCGTGTTATCGTCCTGTTTCAGAATATATATACATTATGGGGTCGCCGCGGATTATTTCTATGTGTTACATTCTTTTCGATTTTGCACAAATCCATTAGTTCCGCTTTGCTCTTTTTTCAAAAGGCAAAGGGGCTAAATAAGAGCAAAATGTGTAAAGGGAAGGAATGAGATAGGCATAAGGCAGGAGGCATTAGTTCAAAACAAATATAAATATATATATATATATTTATATATATCAATTTGTATTCCTGTGCCGTTTGCCATTATACATATATACATATATATTTATTTTTTTTTAGATTTTGTTATTCTATTTTGGTGTGCTTTACACGGATTTCTTTATTTTTTTAATATAATAATTATTGGGTATTCTAGTCGATGTTTTTTTGTCAATGTCATACAATATATATATATATATATATAAATATAAATATATATATACATACTGTATACTATGAAATAGTTAACGATATGGTTGCAGGAACAAGAACATACGTATATAAATATATAAAATAAAAAAAAAAACCAAAAAATGAATGAAAATATGAAAAGTGAATCGAATTGAAGCGAATCGTAATATATAGTTAAAGAATGGCCTGAACAAATCCTGTAAACCTAATTAAATTATAATTTCTTCAATGTATCTATTTGTGTGTTTGAATATATAAGTGCATGTGCTGTCATGATCCAGCATATATATAACGGTTAAAAAATATATAATGTTGCTTTTAAGTATCAGTTTGTTTACAAGAAGTCATAGTGTTTATTCGCGCTGATTTTTGAAATTGAAACTATGTGACCATATAAAGTTAGGTATAGATATTTTTTTGTACATTTTACTTAAATTGCATTGATGTATTATCGATATGTCGATATATTTGGTGTATATTGAAACACTTATGTTGGTCATACAACGTAGTTTTAGTGTGTGTTAGTTCTAGTTCATTTCAGTTCATGAAAAACATATTTTGTTCGTCGTTTAATTTTTGTTTTTTTACTATGGCTGATACAAAGGGTGTAAGTATAGTATATCATTTATATTAAAAAAGTAAATAAACTGTTTTTTTTTATTTAAATCTATGTGTATGTGTGCATGTGTATTCGAATTGCTCCTGTTTTTAATTTTGTAACATACAGGGCGCGGTTTATCCAAGCTTCGATCCCCGCTTGCGACAACAACGAAGACAGCGGCGACGTCTCGATGGCGTTCTTGGTTTGTGATTGTGTGTTGCGGCTTATCTTGCAAATTCCTCATGAGTGTGTGTTCGTGTGTGTATCTTGATATTGCAATATATGTAATATTGTAAAACAAAATTGCAAGTGCATGTAAATAAGTTAAATTTAAAAAAAAAAAAATAACTTGTTCAACTAAATGATTCATTGTTCACAAGCCGGCAAAAAAGGCGTCGGCGTCATGTTGCGCATCTTCCTTTGTGCTTGCTGCTTATGACCTACATGTATACATATGTACATAATATATATAATGTCAATGGCTTTAAAATATATATATGAATAATTCTACAAAAATGTGTGTATGTATGTATATTTGTGGGTGCGTACTTATATATCTATATACATATAAGTTTGTCTGTGCCTCTGAGTGTATTTAGATATGCAAGTGAAACTCGCGCGTGTCTGGAATTCCAAAATATTACCGCCACTTTCTTTGAGCTAGAATTGCACACAGCAAATGCTGTACGACACGAACCAAATATTACCGAAGTTAACCGAGTGCATCTAAGAAAGAAAGAGCACAGTAATTAATAAGCTGCGCTGCTGTTGATCATAATGCGGCCCATTCACGTTAATTCAAGTGTTGCCAATCGTATTAAATTTAATACATGTGCATGAATCGATCGTCTTACTGCTTTCAACTTAATTTCTTAAAAGAAAATCACGGCAAATAAATATGTTCGATAAGAATACAGAAATAAAAAAAAAAAATTAAAAAGAAAGTGGCCATGCAGTCAAAAAGCTTGGGAATGCATGTTTTGTATTGTAGACGTTATTGGGTCATAAACATTCTGAACAGCGTCAAGAAAGAATTTGCATGTATCAATAATTCTCGTTTTACCCGTCTAAGTATAATCTCATAGATATTTTAATTGATTTTAATTATATGTTGTTTGTTTTCGTTTCTCAGTTTTCCAGCATTGAGACCCCCGGCTATGTGGGTTTCGCTAATTTACCCAATCAAGTGCATCGTAAGTCTGTAAAAAAGGGCTTCGAGTTTACGTTAATGGTTGTGGGTGAATCTGGTCTGGGTAAATCTACACTAGTTAATAGTCTATTTTTAACCGATTTATATCCTGAACGCATTATACCCGATGCCATAGGTAAGTTGGAAAATAGATTAAACAAACAATTTTATATAAAATAAAAACTTCAAATTTTATTAATTTTATTATATATAGAAAAACAAAAACAAACAGTAAAATTGGAGGCTTCCACTGTTGAAATTGAGGAACGTGGCGTAAAGTTACGTTTAACCGTTGTTGATACACCCGGTTTTGGTGATGCAATTGATAATTCAAATAGCTTTGGTGCCATACTTGAGTATATAGATGAGCAATACGAGAGATTTCTTCAAGATGAAAGTGGTCTCAATCGTCGCAATATCGTTGACAATCGTATACACTGTTGCTTTTACTTCATATCACCATTTGGACATGGGTAAACATAAACATTTTATTTCAATTATTTTTATATCCTTTTTCAATTGAAACCTAACGAGAGCGATACATTTGGTCTTGAATCTAATGAACTGACCTACGATTTAACGGCTGAAATACAAAAGTCGTTCCTTTGAGTTAAAACTGTTCCAATTTATTTGAACTACTTAAACAACTTGAACTAAATAAATGAGTTAGTTTCGTTTGTAACCAGATAAAACGATCGAGCTGATTAAAATATAGTTACTATTCACTTTAATCAATATAATAATAAAATAAAAAATAAATACAATTACAGGCTAAAACCACTGGATGTGGAGTTCATGAAAAAACTACATTCAAAAGTGAACATTGTGCCGGTTATTGCCAAGGCTGATTGTTTAACAAAAAAGGAAATCTTAAGATTAAAATGCCGCATCATGCAAGAAATTGAAAGTCACGGCATTAAAATATATCCACTGCCCGACTGTGATTCAGATGAGGATGAAGACTACAAAGAGCAAGTTAAGCAACTGAAAGAAGCTGTGCCTTTTGCCGTCTGCGGCGCTAATACATTACTCGAGGTTAAAGGTAAAAAGGTACGCGGTCGCCTATACCCTTGGGGTGTTGTTGAAGTTGAAAATCCAGAACATTGTGACTTCATAAAGCTGCGCACCATGTTAATAACACATATGCAAGATTTACAGGAGGTAACTCAAGAAGTGCACTACGAAAACTATAGATCCGATCGCCTAGCCAAGGGTATTAAAGGTAAAGAGAATGGCATTAAGCCGGAACGTGATAATATTGGTAGCAATCAAGTTGTTGCCAATACTCTAAACGAAAAGGATCGCATCTTGCAAGAGAAAGAAGCCGAACTACGTCGCATGCAAGAAATGCTTGCGCAAATGCAGGCGCGCATGCAAGCACAAAAGTGAGCTCGAAATTTGTGTGCTATTAAGGACATTATCCTGCCTATAAGGATAAATATACAACAAGTTAATCAACAGAAAACATAGGGCAGGGCGATAGATCGGGAATAAGATAAAAGCTACAGACAGAGAGAGAGAGAGAGAGCGAGAGAGAGCACACGCTTGTGCAATTTACACTTAAAGAATATATATTTATATATGTGTATATACATATATATAGATACATATTTATATACATACACACATATTTATATATATACGTATTTAATATATATATATATACATATATTTTGTACGCAGTTTTTAAGTTACAATTTGTCAGAACGTGTTAAAATTTTCAACTGCGTAAAACGATGGGCGCTAACTTTGTTTAATTTTGCATTCTTATATACCATATAAATATATATATATATATATATACATACATACATACATATGTGCAAGGTCTTCTCTATATATGTATATATATTTATTTATATATATACATATGTATTTAGCTAGTGATTTTTATATACCTATAACTTTAATTGCAATTGCAAGCATCAAGTCAAAGATCGAAAATCAAATCTCAAGGCATCTAAATAATAAAACACTCAAAATAAACACAAACATATATATATATATATATATATACACACACACACACATACAAACTTCATATCACTCCTAAAACTATGAAAATAAATAACTGTATTCCTATTATTATTATATATATATATATATGTATATATGTATCTAGACACAGTGTCTACACGAGACTCATGTGTCCTTTTTTTTAAATGTATTTTGTTTTTTATGTACTTGAATCATATTTAAGTTAAGTAAAAAAGTCAAGCAATTTCTACCGATGTTAAAATATATATTTCAAACTGTTTATTAGTCTCAAAAGAATAAGAAAAAGTTAAGCAAAAGTTAAATTAAAACAAAAATACAAAAAAAAAAGAAAAATTATGAGAAAAATATTATACCAGGAGTTCCAGCTCCAAATGTGTTTTATATTTAAGCCTTCGAATTATTTTAAAATTAAGAAATGATAATAACAAACAAAACTACATTTTAATTGAGCTGCAAAAATAATTTTATTTCTTTCTGTGTATATCGTAATTATATTGTTTTTCTATATATTAAATTTTTTGTACTTGTAATTATTGTGTATTATCCTCTTGAGAGAACTTAAAGTGCTCAAGAGACGAAATTTAATTGATTATTATTTATTCAGTTAAAATTAACTGAATGAAACTCTCATTTTATTGCAATTTGCTTTAATTTAAAGCTCAAGCCTATCAACACGCGCCACTTATAAAATGTAAAATGAATTCTTTCTATTGCTAATCTATTACATATTCCTCAACAAATACAATATATATGCTTTTTATACAATTTTATAAAATCAAGTGTTGTTTTCATTTACTCATATTTCAGATATATAGTTTTATAAAAGGGGCTTTTTAAATTTTATCTAAGCCAGCGATTTAAATGTTATTCTTACGCGCTTTGTAATAGTTCAAAGTTCAGTGAGACCAAAAGTGTTTTTTTCTAAAATACTATAAAAAAGTACTAAATTAAAATATATCGAAAAAATCGATACTTAAGGCATACGATCGTTATACACCTTTCAAGCCGTGCTACCATATGTGTAAAATTTGAACATTGCAGTCTGGTTGTTTTTCTTGTGATTGAAGCAGCTGGCAACTCTGGCATATAACTCACATGTTGTGCGGTAACATTTACAATGTGCCGGGTGATTTGTACATAAAAAGGTGAAATGTGATAAAAATTGGGCAAAAAACAAATAAAAATGTACAAATCATTACGCTGGACTTTAACGCACACAACCGGCCAGTGCACATGGAATCGTTTGGTAGCATATCGTGCCCTATGCACTACTTTGGCACGTTCTGCAGCCAAGTCTACGGATCCGTCTGTTGAAACGGGGTCAAATCTATCACAAGATGCGTTAATACGTCAATTTGCTGAGATACCTGTGCATCGTATACGTAATTTTAGTATAATTGCACATGTGGATCATGGCAAGAGTACACTGGCCGATCGTGTGCTTGAGCTAACAGGTGCCATATCCCGTAATGCTGGTCAGCATCAGGTGCTCGATAATCTACAGGTGGAACGGGAACGCGGCATTACAGTTAAGGCACAAACAGCTTCCATATTTTACAAGTATGACAATGAAATGTATCTACTCAATTTGATTGATACGCCCGGCCATGTGGATTTTTCAAATGAGGTAAACAGGGATTAAGCTTTATCTGCAACAGTTCTTCTATCATCCTTATCCTTTTCAAGGTATCACGCTCGCTGGCTGCGTGTGATGGTGTTATACTGTTAGTAGATGCATGTCATGGAGTCCAGGCGCAAACTGTAGCCAATTATCATTTGGCCAAGCAGCGTCAGTTGACTGTTGTTCCAGTGCTTAACAAGATTGACATTAAACACGCCAATCCCGATCAAGTAACCAAAGATATGCAGCTTCTATTTGGCATTGACCCAGCCACAGTGATGCGTGTATCAGCGAAACTAGGTACTGGAGTTGACAAGGTGCTGGAGCGTGTCATCAATTTGATACCACCACCAAATGTGGAGCGGGAGAGCGCATTCCGTGCACTTATCTTTGACAGCTGGTTTGACAAATATCGTGGTGCACTTAATCTCATTTATGTGCTCAATGGACAGCTAGCACAAAATCAGGATATTCAATCACTGGCCACCAAGAAGTTCTATCAAGTGAAGACTTTGTCTATACTGCGCCCAGCAGAAGTTATGGTTGATAAATTGTCTGCTGGACAGGTGGGTCTTGTCGCTTGTAACATGCGTAACAGCAAGGAATCCATCATTGGGGATACTATACATCTGAAGCATCAGACGGCATCTGCGGCTGGAACTTATCGCCCACAGCAGCCACTTGTTTTTGCGGGCATCTTTCCTGTGGATCAATCAAAGCATGTGGCATTGCGGAGCGCCATCGATAAGATGATTCTAAACGATTCCGCCGTGACACTCAATGTGGATTCCAGTCCAGCATTGGGCCAGGGCTGGCGACTCGGTTTCCTTGGACTATTGCACATGGAAGTGTTTTGTCAACGTTTGGAACAGGAGCATGGAGCTGAACCTATTATAACGGCTCCATCGGTCACATATCGTATTGTGTTGCGCAATCCAAAAATGATCAAACAATATGGCAAGGATACTCTTGAAATATCAAATGCTGCCTTACTGCCGGAACCATCCAACATACAGGAATACTATGAGCCCCTGGTGCTTGGAACAATCATTACACCCACCGAATATGTTGGTCAGATTATTGGTTTGTGTGTGGAACGACGTGGTATACAACAGAGTTCCGTTAATATTGATGAAACACGTATCCTGATGAAATATGTACTGCCATTGAGTGAGATTATATTAGATTTCCATGATCGTCTGAAATCTATGAGCTCCGGCTATGCCAGCTTTAGCTATGAGGACAATGGCTATAATCTAACAAATCTGGTACGTCTCGATATACATCTAAATGGACGACCTGTTGAGGAGTTATGCCGCATTGTTCATGCTTCAAAAGCTACAGGTGTTGCTCGCCAGATGGTGCACAAGCTCAAGGATCTCATACCCAAACAGATGGTACAAATTGCCATACAAGCATGTGTCGGCAGCAAGGTGCTTGCACGTGAAACTATTAAGGCCTATCGCAAGGATGTCACAGCCAAGTTGGTAAGTTTTTTGATAATATTCCAATTAGAATTTAATTCATCTGATGATAATATAATTGTTTTATTTATCGATAACAGTATGGCGGCGATGTTACGCGTCGTATGAAATTGTTGCGTCAACAGGCTGAAGGCAAAAAGAAGATGCGAATGTTTGCAAATATACGCGTGCCGCACGAAACATTTATCGATGTGCTTAAACGTTAAGCTATAAACGCATCTGCTTGCTGTGATAAGAAAGAGAGAGAACTATAAACTGCTGTTGGGGTGAGTGAGTTTCTGCGGATGCTGTGCTCTGCTTTGTATTATCGATATCAATTTTTGGCTCATGAACTTTCTACCAGCACAAAATAATGAAGAAGAAGCAGAAGCTTAAGTAAAAATAAATAAAAAGAAATAGAAAAAGGAAAAGAAAAAGCAATTAACGCTTATCAACAACGACAACAACTCATTTTTGCCTAACGCCCCTCAGTACGGTCGATAACACTGGCCACAGCTGAAAATGCCGCCTTATCATTCTGTGGGCTTCTTTGTTATTGTTTTCATTTTTGTGTTCTTAAAATAGAAATAAAAACATAATGTGTTTATACAGATATGTAAAATATATATATATATATATATGCATATTCATTTCTTTTCATACATATCTCTATACCTACATACATACATAAATATATGCTTATATAGTATATGTGTGATATATCGCTATTTGAGTGTGTGGAAGTTTTGAATCAGCTGCCTTCATTTTTAATGCATATCAACAACATATACACGCGCAAATATATGCATGCATATGCATGCATGTATTCATGTAGAGTGGCCAAATGGTTTTTTTTTTTTTTGTAAATTTCTCCCATATCTTTCCATATGTTTGCGTATATTTAAGTCAAACCAAATGTTTGACTAAAATTTAATTTCTTTTTTTTTTTTTTGCATTTATTTATCAAACGATCTTCATTTCTACATACATATATTTACATAGATATATATATATATATATATATATTTACCTAGAACAGTTCATTAACATTTATTAAAATTATTTTTGACTTGCTTGATTTATCTTTTTTGAATGAAAGAGATGTGATTGCTCTGTTATTCTTTCAAATAAAAATCTTTCCGGTAACAATACCAACAATAATATATGAACACAATAAAATCGAAACAGAAAAACGAGGAAACAACAGCAACAAGAACAACAACAACAAAGTAAAATGAAAATCGAATTTCCCTGACCCTGAAAACTGACACGCATACACACACACACACACTCATACACTCACATTGAATGCATAACGGTATCCTCTCGCTGCCTTTTCGGCCCACAAACAAAACGTCACACACACACACACACGCAGGCTCATTTAGACAGTATGTGAGATAGCAAAGTTGGAACACTTGTGTCTTGCTCCCGGTAAGTTTTTGTTTGCGAGAGCGCAACAATCAGCAACACACAGAGAGAGAGAGAGAGACCGAGAAAGAGGGAGAGAGATAATCTTTTAGAGCGAGAGTAACAGAATGAGAGTGCAAAAGACAGAACAATTGAACTCAACGGATGATGGCTGGTGGGTGTTGGGGACCGTACGGCGTAAGCTTCTAGTCTATTGCATATGTGTTCGTGACCTTGAGAAACAATAACATTGCTGTTGTTGTTGTCGTTGGTGTGACTGCCTCTGTAGTGTAGGCAGCGCTGGGCAAATGCAAATGCAAACAAACCAAAAAAAAAATAAAATAAATTAAAAAAAAAAAACAACAAAAAACCTGTTAAATTTCGTTATGCAATGGTAAAAGCTACCAATTTGCCAAAATGTCAGAGGGGAAAGTACAAAAGGTATAAAGCAATGCACTCAAAATTCATTTACACAAAAACACTACAGCACACACACACACAGACACACAGAGGCGCACAGATCGAAACAATAAAAATAAATTACTTGTTACGATCTTGACCGTACATTAAAAAAAAAAAAAAAATTGTTTATCATGAAAAACATACAAATTCTTCCTATAGTGCAATTTGCTTATGAAAATCAGCTGCATTTTCCAGTGATGAAAAAAATAACAACAACCAAACAGCTGAGTTTGAGCCCCTCACGCAAGTGCAAGAGCGCTCTTAGCAGTAACAACAAAAGCAAAGCCCAACGCACACAGACACAAATAAAATATGCTCTCTCTCTCTCTCTCTTTATTCGGCGAGGCCTATTTGTTTTTGCACTTGTATGAGTAGCACAAACACAAGCAAAAGCAAAATAAATAAAATGAAAAAGAAAAAGAAAAAAACATTTTCGTTATTTTGCTGCTGCTGCTGCTGTGCTCAATTGAACGAAACAGAGGCGATGTCGACCATCGTCTCGCTATAGCGGCCGTTTCTCTGCCGCCGTCGCCGTCGCCGTCGCTGTCACCGTAACCGTAAACGTCGCCTTTGCCTTCGCCATCGTCGTTGCTGTAGTTGTCGTTGTCGTCGTAGTCGTTGCCACTGTCCGCACAATACAAAAAACAGTCAGTTTTCATTCTCATTTGACATCATCAACATTGAAATTTAATTAAACGAGAGCAGTTCGAGTTCGATTTTTGATTGTAATTCAGAATTTAACTATTTAAATATTTATTTGTGATATCAAAAAGTAAATAATATTTGGTTTAATAAATTTTAAATAGTGCTTAATTAATCACTCGATTTGTTGTTTAAGTTTTCATTTAACAAAACACAAAAATAACTTAACGACGTTTTTAAATATTTTTTCACTTTTTTCTCGTTAATTTTCTTCGTCTGTTTTATTTGCAAATCAGCGCGAACAAAATAACAAACGTCATCAGCTGTTCTTTGATTGTGTTTGTGTGTGTGTGTGTGTGCGTGTGCGTGTGTGCGTGTGCATGAATGTATTTATATACACATACATATTCAACTGTATTTGTATCTCTTTTACCATGTATTTTTTTAAGCAAGTTACTACTTACAAATAAATTATAAATAATAATAATTATAAACTTGCTGTATTAAAAAAGCAACAATTAACCTGACCCTCCATTAATACACCCCCTAACTGTCGACCCCATTATATTTGAAAACGAAACATAACCTAGAATCAGATTTAGAACGAAACATTTTTTGAAGGTTACTGCGCGGCGTCACTAAACACCCTCTATTCTTCTGACAATAACCACCTCTCGTCAATGGTTGTCCCGTTGACGCTTTGGCCTTGACCGTGTACTACTAGTGCGATACAACAACAATATAACATAAAGAAACGGTATAACAGCTGACAGCTGTGCTCTATGGGTTGCACTTATGAAGGTGCAAATACGTTAAGTGGCAACGCCGCTAGTCGGAGATGGATCCCAAGTTATAGCACACACACACACACACATGCACATAATACATACATATTAATACTTAAGCGCAGCTCCTCTCTTTTGCACACATTCACAATCAAGTTCAAAGTAATCGTAACAAATGAAAAAAAAAATTAAACGAAAAACAGAAATAAAAAACCATCGGCATCTCTCGCACACACATTCAAAAACTGCGCGCACTCGCACTCTCGGCTCTCTTACTAAACTCGTACACATATACAAAAACATATATATGTCCACACAGCTGTACACGTAGCAGTATTTGCAGTAGTTTTTGTTATTGTTATATGAAATTGAACGGTAGCAGCAGGCGGCGGGCAGTCAGAAAAGTGAAAAAAAATTTCTGCATATTGTGCAATAGACATAGGCGAATTAACAAAAGTGAGCAAAGTAACAAAATGTGTAAATAATTTTAATAATTAATTAACATGTGTTAACTAGCCGCCTATTCGGATGCCTAACAGTTATTTGCAATAATAAGCTTGTTGGCAGCCAGTGTTTATTAAGTTTTGTTGTCAGTGTTGTAAAACAATATTACATTTAGAGTTTAGAAACATTTGTTTTCGCGCTGCGTAGTTGCCTTTGCTGTTTTCCCCCGTTGTCGCGTTTTTGCTGTATACTTTCGTTCGATATACATATATTTATATATATATATATATATATATATATATATATATATATATATGTTTATATATGAGAATATATATAAATGTATCTGTAATTTATTTATGCTAGTACATACATTCTGCTTATGTACTATTAGCTGACGTTTTGACTGTTTGTGTGCTACTTATGTATATTCTATACATACAACAGTACATTCATAAATTTTCGCTTTGTTCATACATATAAAGACATCAAAATGCATACATACGTGTACATGTATGTACACACACACACACACATACATTATATATATATATATGTATATGTATATTTTATTTAAAGTGAATGAGAGTGAGAGTTTGCAATTTAATTTATTTAATTTAAATGATTATAATCTTTGTTTTTAAATTAATTTTCTTTTATACATAAAATTTTAATTTGTTTGTGTGCGTTTCGTTTGGCTTTGTATTTTTTTTTTTGTGTTATTTTTGATTCCTGCGACTAACGGGCGCGTCAGTGCCAATGGCAAACGAACAAAAACACATATACAAACAAAAGAAAAAAAAAAAGCACGCATATTCATACATGTGAACGTCACACAGCTGATATGTATTGTTGCTAGTGATTGGCGCACACGCACACTCTAATACACAGATACACACATATATATGTTAAATGCTTGCGAATATCGCTTTTACTCTCTTTTTCAACGCTCTCGCTTACCACCCACTCTCCCCATTTGATTTTGTAAACAACTGAGCAACAAGCACAGCGTTGCCAGATATTTATAACTAAGTAATAATGGCAGCTCTATCATACGTATAACAATCTCTTACAAACACATATATACTTTTCTACATATAAATAAATATAAAATATATAATATATATGTACGACGATTGTATGCATTTGTGAAATTCATATATCAATTTATTGTTCATTTTATTTTTTTACAGGCGCGCACAAAAGACATCATCAATCGATGCCACTAAATAGGACGGCAGGCAACACGCTTTGTTGTCAATATTAAGAGAAAAAAGAAAATAAAATGATCAACAGTTTTGGTATTGCCAGCTCGCACTCAGCTGCTGGTGCGGGGGCAGGTGCAATTACTGGTGCAATAAAACTACATTTCAACTATACCAACAATACAACTAATAATAACAACAACAAAAGCAATAATAATAATAATAACAATAATGATAATAATAAAATAAATAATAACAAATCAAACAATAAAAGTGGGCTTAAAATATTGCCAATACCCATGGCAGCAGCAACACCAACATATGAAGAAAAAAGCCACAAAGCGGCAACAGAAGCCGCAGCAGCAGGAACAACACCAACTACAAAAATGTTTAAAATCACACAAGGCGAAAAAGTTGAGGCAAATCATTTCATAATGACTTATCCACAACAACAACAACAACAACAACAACAACTGCAGCAGCAGCAGAAACAGCAACACCAACAAATGGGGGGCGCCATCAAGTGGTTGTCGCCAGGCAAAACTGGAAAATTAGTAAATACCTCAGCATCAAGCACCAAAGAGTCGCAGTTTATACAAGTCAACATTCAGTCCAGCAACAACAACAACAGTAATAATATTAATAACAACAACAACAGCAACATGCAGCAGTTGCAAGCAGTAACAACGACGACAGCGGTAACAGGAATACCCAAAAGTGCCTTTATTGAAGTATTGACAATGCCACATCAACAGCCACAGCAACAGCAACAGTTACAGTTACAGCAACTACAGCCGCAACGTACTGAGGACCAAGAAAATGCCTTTCGCCAGATCGAGGATGTACATAACTATGCCAAATTGCAGACTCATCGTCAGCAACAACAGCAGCAACTACAACAACATCTTCATCCATCGCGTACACATTCACATCATCATCATCATCATCAACAATATCATCATAATCAACGTCATGGCAGCAACAAGAGCAAAAGCAATAGTCGTCGCCGCTATGCACATGACATAAGCAGCGAAGATGACGATGATGAAGATGATGATGATGATGAAGATGATGATGAAGAGGATGAGCTGGAAATCAAACCAATAAAGCTAAACGTTCAAACAATGCCGCGTAAAATAGTTAATGTGCCTAATATTATGAAATATGATAAGATAGATTCTGAAGAGCATATCGAAGTGGATGTTGTCACTATAACACCAACAACAACAGCAATGGACACAGCAGCAACATCAACAATTGCGATGAAACAAGAACAAATAACGCCAACTGAACAGGACATGCGACCAGAGCATCATGCGAGACGTCCTATGAATGCATTTCTTATATTCTGTAAACGTCATCGTGCAATTGTTAAGGAACGCTACAAGACGCTGGAAAACCGGTATACATAAAAAACATAATTTATAACTTAATATTTTAACGGAATGTTCCTTTAGAGCCATTACCAAAATACTTGGCGACTGGTGGGCTGCACTCGATGAACAGGAGAAACAATGTTTCACGGATCTGGCACAACAGGTAAGAACATACATACATATGTATAATAAATGTAATAGAAAGTAAATATGCATAAATTTTCCTTTTTTTATTTATTTTATTAAATTAACGTTAAATTAAATTCATATTATAGTTATTATAGAAAATAACTCTTTGCTTTTTCAAATAATTTAAAATTCAATTTGATTTTTGCGCCACTCAACGGACAAAACAAAATTATTTAAAGTGCTGCCAGATAGCTTAAATAAAGGGATACATTTTCTCTACACAACATCCTATGCAAATAATGTTTCTTTGTTTTGCATATGTCTTTATACAAATAATTTTTTAATTTATTTATTATAATGTTATTTATATTTTAAATAGTTTATTTTTTCATAAATTTGTCTGCACATTGTAAAATATAGGTGAAAATTTTTGTTTTCTATGCAAAATTATATACGTCACTTCCAAGCATAACGCACACACACTAAAGTGGAATTAATTCACCACCTACGCAAGCAATTCAACAGGCAGTTTATTTCTGTGGTGAATTTCTTATCTATAAACAAGCTGGTTGCATTTTTCTAATGGATTTTAGTTGATAAAGCTAATTGAAATGGAAAGCAACAGCAAATGAATTTCGAAATTTAATATCTATTTTGATTTATAATTAAAAAAAAACTAATTAATTATTTTCATAAATAAATTAAAACAATTAAAACTGTTTACATTATTGAGTATGTGGCAAGGTTTTACTTTATTAACCTACTAATAAATACACAATGCAAACTTTCTCTCTCTCTTTCAATAATCTCTCTCTCTCTCTCTTTCTCTCTCTCTTTGTCGTTTTATTAATGTGATATGCTCTAATGTTTGTATATATATATTATTATTAACAGAATAAGGATGCTTTTTTCAATGCCAACCCCAATTTTAAATGGTACAAATTGCCTGCTCCGCCACTGCGTACGCTTGCAACGCGCCCCAGCAATGCAGCTTCAATCCATTTGATTGAGGAGCAGCAACAGCAGTTACAAACGCTCTCTCATACGCAACAGTCGCAACACTTGCAATGGGAGCCAAATGAAGTTGCACACATGCTGCGTCGAAATTATTTTAAATTTGCGGATGAAACGCAAATGGGTGAATTGAGCGCATTGTTGGGCGCCAATGTTGCTGCTGTTGCTGCAACTGCTACAGGTAGCAGCAGTCCAGCACTAATAGAAGCAACACAAACAACAACAACAATTCCTGATCAAATTTTTCAAGTTCAGGATAAGGATTATGCGTTACAGCAAGCACTGAGTGAAACAACAAAATTTTTAACTGCGCACATGCCAAATAAAAACATTAACAACAACAACAACAATAGCATCAACAACAAACGTGGATTGCAACCAGTGGATAGCGCCAGCAATTCTAGTGAGGAGGAGGAACGTGGCTCAACTAACAAGAAGCTAAAATCATCACGTAGCTGCAAGGGTAAAATTTATCAAGAACTTATCAATTCTGGCCAATTGGCGGCAATTGCCAAGAAAATAAAATGCCGCTTAAACAGCGGCAGCGGCAGCAGCAGCAGTGGCGGCATAGCTGATGCTAATGGTAATACGCCTCCAATTTCACCAACTGGTGGACCAATGGTAGTAGCACAAACAACAGCATCATCTATGGCAAATTGTCAATCAATTTTGGAATTAGATGCTGCCGCACATGCATCACCAACAGTTGCCGTAAACAGACATAATGATTCATCATCGTCGCCGGGTGAATTTGATTTAGAGGAGAAGATTCGAGAGTTGCCGGCGCTCTGTTTAGATGCATATTTGCAGCGCAAGCGCAGCACCAAAAAGAAAAAGAAATTTACTAGCAGCAAAAAGCAACGGAACTCAAACAGTGTCACATTAGCAGCAACAGCTGCAACAGCAGTAAATGCAGCAGCAACATCAACTACAAGTGCCACATTTACTGCAACAGTCAAAAAAACAAAACCAAAAGCAAAATCTGAGTCTGAGGTAATTGCGCGTCAAACAACAATACCCACAACAACAACAGCAACAACAACAGCAACAACAACAACAACAACAACAGCAGCTGCTGCTGTTGGTAGCCAGAAGCGTAAGGCACGCAAAGAGAGTATAACCCGACGAGATGTTAGCGCCATTGAGCAAGAGGTTGCTTCCATATTACCGTTAAAAACTATTAACGGTTGTTATTATCTAAATCAATCGCCACAACAAAACAAACAGCAATCAACAGCAACTGAAGTACCAGCAACAACAACAGCAGCAACAACATTTATTGCTCAGAATAATATAAATAATACTGTTGATGCCACATTTACACCGCTTTCCTCAGCAACGTCCATACAATCTACATATTGCGGTCGTGCCACATATGATGTTACCTCTACCTCAGATTTACTCATTTTAGCCGAAGTGGCTGCCAATCGCACCGAGCTGACCAAAAACAATTAGCTTCAAGGAGAAACAAATCAAATGCCTCCACATTTAATATACTTCACCTACTCCAACACATCCTTATAGAATATTCTGTTAACACACCCAAAAATACACACACACACACACACACATACATACATACATGGAGATATAATTATAAACACCAATTTGTTGTTAGTTTATAAGCAAAACAAAAGAAAAGTTTTTCCCGCAACAAAAGATGTCGCAAAAATTTTACACTAGTCAACAAAACAGGAAACGTTTCCAAGCGAAATTAAAAGAAAGAAACTAAAAAAATAGAAAAAATGATTATTTAAAATTAAATTTGAACAATTTTAAATTTGGAAACAAGGAAATTTTTTTTTTTTTTTTTGTAAATTTAAAAAACATTGTAAACTAGTGTTAATTGTTGCGGGTTTAGTTTTATAATAGAAATTGTTATTGTTTTTATATTCTCTTGATAAAAACAATGCTGATAAATCAAAACCATTATGATTATCACAATGATTATTATTATTATTATTATTATAATTATTATTATTATTATTATTATTATTATTATTATTATTATAAAAAAAAACTAATACAAATGTTAATGATAAACTTGTCCGTTGTGTGTACACAGTACGCCGCGGCTCGTAACTGTCACTGTAATTGTAGCTGTAAATTGAGAGAGGTACATACATACACACACACACACCCACACACCCACACACACACGCACACGCTTGCATACCCGTTTGTAAGTTGTGTACATAGACATTCTTTGATTTATTTAGTCAATACACACACATATGTATAAAAAAAACAAAAGCGACAAAAGCAGAATATTTGTTTAAATTAAGTTTAAAAGGAAAAAAAAGAACATTGTTTATTTTTTTTTAATATATTTTGAATTTTGTTATTTGTTATAAATATCAGGTTTTAAAAAAAGAATTTGTTTACTCATGTAATAACCTTTTTTTGCTGTTATATAAGTATATATATATATATATATATATATATATATATATATATATATATATAATATAATTTTTTTTTTCTTTATTTTGTTAAGTTTTAACCACAACAAAAAGTTATAAATTTATTACATGCATATGTGTAGTGCGCTTATTAACTGTTAATTAATATTATTATTTCTAATACATAAAATAGCTATAATTTATTATCTATTGTGAAAATGGAAACATGCATATATATATATATATATTTATATAAATATATATACACGTATATATTCGTATAAATGCAATTGAATTTCTTTTTTTGAAACATTTATTCAAATTGGGCGCTATAAAGTATTTATCGATGCTTTGATTTTGGGTTATGGGTTTGCTGTATGGCGTTGCCAGATAATTTTTGCTCGCTAAATGCGTACGTAACGGCAAAGCAACAACAACAACAACAACTAAACAACCGTTTGCCGGCTTTGCGTGCGTACATACATATGTTTATATGTATTTGTATTTCATATATGCAAGATAAGCTTACTGCTTACTCAACCAATTGTCTGCTTCATAGATAAGAGCTAGCTTTTCAATTGGACATGTAAGTTACGTGTTAGCATAACACTTTTCTATTACAAAAAAAGAAAGATGGCGCGTGATTTATTTGCAATTTGGCAGAACTCACGTGCGAAGCAAATATCATCTGGATAGAAAAAAAAAATCAGCTGGTATTTACCATACCTATAGACGTTTTATATACATAGAAACATACATATACATATATAAATATAAATATATGTATATATTTATATTTATTTATATATAACTATAAATATACATATATATATTTATATATACATATATATATAGATATGAGTTTTTGTATACGCGTTCCCCCATGCTTATGTCGTGACTGTTTCACGCGTTTCGATTTTGACCAATTCGCAAGCTTCGAGCGAGCTTTTGCCACCAGTTTTGCCACAATGTTGGCCTTAATTCAGTTTGTTCGCGCATTCAGACCCTTAAAGTTGACGTTGTACATGCTGAAACCACATAGAATCGTATAGAACCAAGCAAACGACAACAAATAGAACATACATAATACAGTTCTCTTTCGAACAATAATCGAGTAATCGAAAAGAAAAGTAAAAACAAAAAAGAGAAAAGATTTAATTGTCATATTTGAAATTTATGAGGTACGAAATATTATCGAAACAACAAATCTTTGATTTACTTGTCATATAGGCAACATTTTTCACTTTAGTTTTATTCATGTTCACAATAAAAATATTTCTCCGCCCGTTTGGTTTAAAATTTCAATATTTAACCCGTTCGGCTTTAGATTACAAGATACCAAATTTTAAAGACGAAAAACGTTTATTGTGTACGTAAGTGGTTGTTATAATAATATATAACCTTTTTTTTATATAAAAATAAACCCACGAAAGCATCAACCATCATTAAAATAGGTGCAAAAGAGAAATATACATAGACATATACTTATATATGTAAGAATATATATGTATATATATATGTATTTTTACATATGAATATAGCAGTGGATAAAAGTGCGAAAGCAGCAGAACCAACTAATCGGTATCCGTTTTTTTTTTTTAATTTTTTTTTCATTTTGGCAAGTTCATATGTATATCTATTTATATACGTGTATGATGTCCTGTCACTATCAGTGCAAGTTCGAAACGGTTATATAACCTCTGTTCATTGCTGTCCATGCAATAATTGAGAGTGTGTGATACATACAAACAATTGTATGTACGTAATATTTAGCTAGCAACTAGCAACTAGCGACAAGCAACAAAAAGAAAATATTTATAATATAAAAAGAAAAAAAAAAACCGTTCCTTTTTGATGAATTTGCATTTTTTTTTTTTTTTTTTTTTTTAACCCAATTGCGCTACGGCAACGCACCCGCTGATTCTCTCCCTTGCTCCGTTTTTACCCCGTCACTCACACTCTTTCTCTTTCTCTCTCGCTCTCTGCGTTAAAGTAATAAATATATACACACAGCAGCAAAAAAATCAACAACAATAATGTATGAAATCTTTGCGCAATGAAACCCGCTAAGTTTGATTTTAATTTGATTGCGCGTCTGCAGTAAATATGGGTGACTGCGTCTCTGTCTCGTCTACTGGTTGCAATTAGCGTGACGCTAATAAATTAAAAGAAAATACAAAAATAATTTAAATAAAAAAGCAGTCGCTGGCAGTCTTAGCCTTCGCCTTCGCCTTGACTTCGGCAAGTTTTATTTGTTTGGTCTTAGAGACAGCCAGCAGTGTGCGGGGAGTATCTGTTAGGGTCGGTGATTGGATATTGCACGTTTTTTAATTAACACCAATTAGTATATGGCTACAATCTGCATACGGCAAATCTTGCCGTTGCTATTGTTGTTGTTGTTGTTGCTGCTGCTGCTGCTGCTGCTGCTGTGTTGTCGTCGGCATCACTTGTGGCGCAGTTTAATTTAATTGCCACTAAGAGAAAGAGAAAGATTTGTCTCAAAAAGAAAAAAATAAATAAAAATCAGCCCTAATCAAAGCCACCCCGTCGTTAGCTGTCGTGATATGAAAAAGGAGAGGCTTGTACTCTTGTGACGTCACACACGGCTGAGCTCGAATGACTAGGGAGGTTGCTGGTTTCTGGTTGCTGGAAGGGGGAGCAACTATTATTATTATGTAACCACCGACAGCAGGATGAATGCCTGCGCGTTCGTTTAACTTAGTTTGTTCGGGTCATCTTCGTATTACGTTCGTTTCCTCGTCTGCTACCGATACTCATTTCGTCGCTGTCGTTTTGACAGTTTGAACTGTGCTTTTGCCGTAGCAAAACGTTCGGCGTACGTAGCGCAAAACGCAATCGAAAAAAATCAGAGCAACAAAAAAAAAATAAAAAATAGAAAAAAAAAAAAAAGAAAGAAAGAAGAAAAAGAAAACAGGCAGGTACAACATACTCATATGTACATAGAATAACGTCAACACGATTCAAGCAGAAGCTTAGCAACTGAAACTGAAATTCGTTTTTAATTTAATTTTGTGCGCATTGTTTTAGTGTAAATGTGCGGCGTGCGTGTATTTGTATGTGTGCGTGTTTGAGAACTAGTTGTTGTTGTTGTATGTATGTGTATTCATATAATTCGTGTGTGTTTCATTATATATGTATATTGTGTGTTTTTATTCGCGCTCTAACATCTTTTTTATACCTTTCTATCTGTCTCTCCCTTTTCTCTTTTTCTTCTCCTTTATATTTTCTGCAATTGTTGTATAACACAAAATAATGGACAGCTTCTTGTAGAGCGTAAAAAGAAAAAAGCTTCGGATCGCCCAAAAGCACATCAAGGTGAACGGTTAACGCAGAATCAAATACAAAATCAGCTGTGAACAGATTTGGGAAAAAGAAAAAAACAAATAAGATAATTTCAAAATAAAACAAAAATATAAAAATATATATTGGAAGACGTACGTCAACGTTGCGGAGAAAAAAAAAACGAAATTTCCGAATGCAAATTGTAATATTGTGCGATATTTTATTTAAATAGAAAATAACCGAAAATAACTATAAATAGTAATTACAAAAAAAAATAATATTAACGAAGTAAAGCAAGCAAAAACAGAAGGAAAATCAGAAAAAAAAAATTGTAAATTATATCAAACTATACATCTCAAGTTCTCTCTATCATCTGTATAGGAAAAAAAAGGTGTCTTGTAGCTTTTAACTTATAATCAATCGCACTGTGTAATGGCTCAACTCCGCACCCTGAGCTCCCAACGTACAATTAAATTAGCCTATTACACTCGCAGCACAAGCAGCGGCAACGTTTTATCAGCAGCAACAGCGGCAGCCGTCAATTCCAACAAAAATACCAATAATAATGCTAAACACTTTCAAAAGAGAAACTTACACACAACGCCAACATGTGGATTCAACACCATCAACAACATTAACATCAACACGAAGATCACCAACAATCACAACAGTGGGCGCAATGGCAACGCAATTCATCAATTGCTGTGGCATCAGAATCAATATTTAAATGCCCGTTCCGTGCATTCAAATGAATGTGAAAAGCAGGCCCAAGTGGCTGTTGCTGAAGATGTGGATGATGGCAAGCGTAGACCCGTTAACAAAGGTCAATCAAAATCGGTTGAACCAAATCAGGATGGTAAACCGACGCGCGATCCACTAGATGTTACATTTAATGATCCAATTGCTGCTTTTAAAAGCAAAACAACATGGGAACTTGTCCGCGCATATATGGTATACATGATCTGTTCTAGTGAGAAGCTTGTGGAAAATAACTTAACGGTAAGTTTAAATACTATACATATATCCACATATATATTTTTATTTAAATTAACTCTCTTTATTAATACCTACGCTGGTTTTTATCAATTTAAGTAAATCTCTCTTAGGTTGTGATTACTTCTCTTTAAGGTCATGGTATACTTTTCTTTTTCAATGGAACGAAACGGTTTAAAGCTGCAAACATTTTGCTTTGAAAGCTTTATGATGAAGATTTAGAAATCTTAATCAAATTCGTTGATGAATGTTACGTTAATACTTAAAGCTTTTCACAATTTTATGTTTAAAGTTGGCAACGTTATTATTATTATTGAATTGCCCTTAAACTTTACAGCTGTATGCGAATTTTCTATCCCCATTAATAAGTTATCGTTGTTAGTCAGAGAATTTAATTTCAATGCAAACATTGAACAGTTAAAAGCTATTAAAAGTGACGCTGCCACTCTCCAAATTCTCCATTCAAATAGACAGAAAAAAAAAGCAAATATAATAAAAATAGTTTGAGCTAACAATGTAGGTAAGAATTATTTTTTTTTTTGGTGAGATTTTGTTTCTTTTTTCTTTTTCTCCTACACCAGCTTCTTCGTTTGTCTGTTGTGTATCTACTATCTCTCTTAATTGTACGCTCGGTTCATTTAGTTTCTTACTTAACTCGTTAACCTGTACAGTTACTTTTCACTTCCTCTGTACACTCTCTCTCTCTATCTATCTATCTATCTATCTATCCATCTATCTATCTATTTATATATACATATATTCAGACGTATAAAATGACACATCAAAATTTTATAAAGAAAAAAAAAATTTTGTTTCCATTGAATGCAGCTCTAATTGCTTCGTCAATTTGTTTACCTTGTACAATTGAGGGAAGGGTTGTATTTAGGGGGAAGGATGTTAGGCAAAAGTGGAATGACTTGGAAGTATTGTATTGAATATTGCGTTTGTCTGTATGACTCAGCGAATGAATAAACCAAATGCATTTTTATAACCTTGTAGGAGGCCGTTGTTGTTGCAGTCAATGCCTACCAGCCTACCAGACGCCGAATAGCGTCAGTCGGTCAAAGCGTCATATACATATACTACACACACACACACACACAATTGACTGACAGGCAGGCAGGCCCCCAAAAGTGCGCCAATCAAAACGGGAAACGCAGCGCAACTACAAAAACCATACAGAGAGATAGTGGGTGGAAGTAGAGCCGCTGCGTCTTGTATATATTTGCCTCTCTCTCTATTTATTACGTATAAAGTATATGTGTATATATGTGTGTGTGTGTGCATATTTGCTTTTTGTTTTTGCTATTGTTGTCCATTGTGTGATTAACTATCGATTATTAGTATACGTTTTTACATGCAGTTTGATCGATTTATTGGAAACTTGATTACGACACGACAATGCACATACAAAGATACTTCTATATATATATATATATATATATGTGTGTGTGTGTGTGTGTGTGTGTGTGTGTATGTGTATTGGCATGTAATGTTAAGTAACATATAATTGCTTCCATCATTTTAATGCATCTTAATACATTACAGACAAACGCTCTCTGCTTCGTTCTCTTTTATTGCTCTCTTTCGTTTGGTTCACATTTCCGTTCAATTCTATTTAAGACACATGCCTGATGCAAAGAAAATTGTTTTTCCGTATTATAGCCTGTCTTTCATTCACTTCTCCCCTCGACACACACAAACACACACAAACAGACACACACACACACATCATTAAACAGTCTCCTCTTAGGCTTGACAAGTCTCGTGACGTGGGGGCAGAGCTCAACAACAATGAGCACCTGTATTAGCTTTTTATTGTTCAACACTTTAGAGCCAAAAACAGAAAATAAAAAAAAAAAAAATACATTAAAAAAAAAAAATACATTAAAAAAAATTAAAAATACATTTCAGCAGAGAATTCAAGAAAAAAAAACAAATAAAAGCAAAAAAAAAAACAAAAAAGAAATAAAAAAAAAGTACAGGCAGAAGCAATGCCAAATTTTATGTAACCAGTTTGAAAATTTGCTCTTGGGGTTTGTTTTGTGTGTTGTTTTTGTAATTGAATTTTTTTTTTATTTTTTTTTTCTCAAATTGCTTATTTTAAGTGTTTACACACTTATTTCTGTTTTAACAAATTGTTCAACCCGTTGGTTCTGTTAACCGGTTTGCTGCTTGTCGTCCATCAATTCGGACATGCACGTGCCCGCGCTTTTAAGCAAAGCTTCCTTAAGCAGTTCGATGGCCAAACGGTTATTTTTGTTGCTATGCTTTATCGTTGCTGTTGTTGTTGTTGTTTCATTCTCTTCTAGTTGTAGTTGTAGTTGTAGTTGTAGTTGAGCTTTTGTGGCAGCGGCAGCTGTTCTATGTATTTTCGTTGTTGTCATCAGATCACGACCTCAACATACCTTTTTTTTTTCGTCTGTTTCTTTTTCATTTTCTTTTTTTTTACTATTTGGACTGCCTTAACGCTCTCTCACTCACTCACTCACACTCATTCCCTCTGTGTTTAGCTCATTGTGTGTTCTATTTTTTGTGTTACTTGCCGCTTTGCCGCGTTGCTGCTTTGCTGCTTTGGCCTGCGGTGGTTTGTCATCGCATTTGGCCTTGACACGATCGCACATGGTTTTCTCTCTCTTTCGCTCCCGATTGCTCTTTGCCCATATGGTTGGATTGTTGCCAACATGAATTATGCATCTTAAAGAGAAAAAAAATAAGAGAAAAGAACACAAAAAAATCAAAAAAAAAAAAAAAAAATAAGAAAATAAATAGAATAAAAATAAATTACTAAATAAAAACGACACAACACATAACAACCAATACATCATGCATTATATATATATATATATATATATATATATGTGTGTGTGTGTGTGTGTGTGTGCTTAAGCTAGAATGAGAGGGGCAGAGGAAGCGGCAAAACGATTTGACTTGAGGTGCAAAAATTTGTTTCTGATATTCTATCTGTGTTTTCCTTTATTGGTTTGTACATTGCCAGCACCCCCATCCCCCACCCCCCACCCTCAAATGTTTCCTTGCCAATCTTTTTAGTCCCCTTTGCGTTTCTTTCTTTTTCCTATGCGCTTCTTCTTCTTCTCTTACTTTTACGTATTCGTCTTGTTGTCGTAATTATTGAAAAATTTTTAGAATTTTCATCTTTGAAATAAATAAAAAAAAAAAAAATAAAATGTAGAAATTTTTACTAAAATAAATACAAAAAATAAAAAAAAAAACCAACATATACCAATTTCCTCAGCTTATGAAAGCGGCCAACAAGATTTTGGGTAAAAAGTTATTTACAGGATTGATGCAGGCAACATTCTATGGTCATTTTGTTGGTGGTGAGGATCAGGTCAAGATAATACCCACATTGGAAAGGTAATTAAGTTTTCATTTGAATTAACTAATGCGAATCTTTCTTTCTCTCTCTTTCTTTTCCATTTTCTATCAACTGTTTATTGACCACAAAAAAAATAAAAATATACAAACCATGCCAACAAATGACGACAACTATAATAATATCATCGATAATGTCATCGATGTCGATTAACGATAAACGATAAACAGCTTATGAAAATTACACGCGCCATACTTGGCACCAGACTCTTCATACTCCTCATGAAGTCCAGTTTCTATGGACACTTCGTTGCCGGCGAGGATCGTTATACGATTGTACCCACACTTGAGAGGTGGTACCAATAAATATATCTATATATATATCGAATAAATCGATAACATCATGTTTTAACCACAACTAAAACTTTTTTTTACGTTCATTTTAACTAACAACTAATAATAACTGTTTTATGTTTTATGTGGCATGTTTATTCTTTTGGGATTATCTCCCATCCAGCAACACCAACAACAACGATAAAAATATAAACCAAATCGTAACCCCCCCACACCCCCTAAACAGAAGATTTTAACCAATTCTTACAACAAACTTAACTAAATATTATCGTTATTATCCTTTACACTTGTCTGCCTGTTCGCTTAATCCTTATTGTTCGCAATTTGTTATTAACTTTTAAAGTTTTACCAAAAAAAATATATTTAAAACGTTTTCTTTGAACTTTTTTTTACTGCTGCCACACAGACTACGTTCATTTGGTGTTAAACCAATTCTTGATTATTCCGTTGAAGAGGATATCTCCCAGGAGGAGGCGGAGAAACGTGAAGTAGAGTAAGTAAACTCTATACATAATAATATTCCTTACATATATTCTTATATATATTCTTGTTCCCTTTTAGGTCTTCTGTTTCTAGTAGTGGTGATAGTACCAAAAAGGAAGCTGGATCATTACCACAATACCAAGTAGACAAAAGCTTTGCCGATCGTCGTTATAAAGTTAGCAGTGCCAGGACATACTTCTATCTCAATGAGGCTACTTGCGAGCGTAATATGGAGATCTTTATTAAGTGTCTGGAGGCTGTTTCCGGTAAGCTAATGGTCCCTCATAGATCTATTTCTTTTTCTTATACTTTTTACATCTAATATATATATATATATATCTATATATGTCTATATAAATATATATATATATTAATATATATCTATGCATGGGCTATGCATCTACTTTAAGTTCACATATCCGTTTTATGGTGCACCAAAACAGAAAAAAAAAACATTTTTTGGTTCGTTTTTTTGTTTTCTGTTGCATACATTTATTTTTTAATTCATTTTTAACTATTTTCCTTCTTTCATCAAACCTTTTCTTTGCATAACTTTTCTTTTTTATTGTGTTATCTGCGGTTGCAATTCCAAAAACCTTTTTCTAAGTTTAAAACTAATTTGCAGTTTCATTTGCACCGAAATTTTTAATATTTAATATTTTTTCCGAAATTTACAAAGTGCGCAAAATATTTTTTTTAATATTTCGGAAATATTATATATACCAAATAAAATATACAAAAAAATAATATATATAAATTCTATACATTCCGAATTATTTTGTATAATAGTCCGATTCTTTTGCATTGTAATCCGAATTCTTTCTAATATTATAATTTTATTAAAAATATTATTATTATAAAGTAGAGAGTTAGGAGCTTTGGCTGCAAATGCCTTCAGCTAAATAATTTTTTAATTTTCTAGAGTATTATTTTTGAATATATATTTTTTTGATATAATTCCGAAATTTTTTTTAATTTTGGTTTCTTTTTAATATCAAAGTCTTGAGATATTCCAGAATAGAAAATTTCAAATATAAAATAAATAAAAAAAATTGTTTTTTTAATTAATTTAAAATAATTAAGCAAGGAGCAAATATTTGTTTTCTTCTTCTTTTTCTTTCTAAATTTCATATCTATATTTATATAATTTTCATTTTTTTTTAAGCATGAAATTTTATAGAATTTATAGCTAAACTTTTGTAGTGTTTTAGGAAAAGGAAAGAAATGGCTTTAAAATGTAGAAAAAAAAGAAATTTTTTAAAAAATATATAAAAAAGTAATCGATAATTTGCAAATATGAAAAAATAAAACCCAAATTGTATTCATTTTAATTATAATTTTTGATTAATTTTTCTCTCTGAATTTCCGCATTTCTTTTTTTCACAACCATTTTTATGTGTATTAATCAAAAAAAAAAAAAAAAAACCAAAAACCGTTACAAACGCAATTCCGATGGCGGCCAAATATATATATATATATGATTAATCGATAACCACTAACCAATGCTAACACCAAACAAACGCAACAATGTATCGATATCTATATATTGTCATGATGAAACGAACCGAAACGCAACGAATCAATCGAAAAAACTAACCTCAAAAAACCGAAACCGAAATCGAAACCGAAACCGAAACCGAAACATTCATAACCCAAAATATTTATGCTAAATTTTTGTATGTGTGCACTGTGTGTGTGTGTATGTGCGTGTGCGTAAATGTGGATTAACTAGCCGACGATGCCAAAGATAAAAATAAAGACAGGGGTAAGATTAGTAAAAATAACAAAAAGCAAAATTACATAAAAAAAAAACAAAACAAAAAAAAAATAAGAAAACAAAATCAAAATTTTAACTTAAATTTTAGGCGAGATTTAATTTTGCTTTGTTGTTTTGCCTTGTTTTTTGATTTGAAATTTAACTGCTATAATTTGTATCATTTTGTTTTATGTAGTGTGTCGTTTTTTGTGTATATATGTGTGTGTGTGTGTGTGTGTGTGTTTGTGTTGCGTGTTTTGTGAGTGTGTGTGTGTGTGTGTGTGTAATGTATGTGTGTAGCGTTTAATATCGATTGCATGTTTATTGTGTTGTATATATTAGTTGATTTAATCATTTAATCGCCACGCTTTTACCTCGCTTCGCTTCGCCTCGCTTCGCCTTGCCTTGTTTCATCGTCACGCGTTGCCTCGTCCTCGTCCTCGTCCCCGTCCCCGTCCCATCCCATACCACCCTGCCCCCCCCCCCCCCCCCCCCGCTTATAGTTTTTGCCTTGTATTGCCAAATGCTTTAGCCTTGCATCATTTCGCATCTCGCATTTTACATTTTGCATTTTGCATTTCGCTTTTCATTCACTTCAATAATCACTTCACTCACTTACCTTTCAAATGCTTTTCATTTCCGAACCTGAACAACAATCAACAATCAACAAACAACAATCGAATAATTGAACGATCAACAAACAACAATAAAACAACAACGATAATAACTATCACAGGCGCCACCTTCGGAACTGGCATTACAGCCATCAAATTGACCGCTTTGGGACGTCCACAACTTTTGGTAAGTTTCTAAAATAAAAAATAAATAATATTATTATATATGTATATATAATATATAATATATAATATATATATATATATATTTGTAGTTGCAATTGTCTGAGGTTATTATGCGCACACGTAAATATATGGAGGCTCTTGTTGGTGGTGAAGGTAATGTTTTGACACATCACAAGACGATTAAGGATCTGGAGAAATATTATGCAAGTGTTGGTGACAATAAGGATGTTCAACAGTTCTTGAAGAATGTTACATCTGATAAAGAGGGGTGCGTATTATAATGTGATAGTATATAAATGTTATCGATAAGCTATCGATAACTGTGATATCGATAATTATTATAAATATTATCTTAGATTAGTAAAGTAACCTTAGTAAAGTATAGTTCTGTCAAGCTAAGATCTCAAAACAACATCTATCGATAAGCATGAAATATCGATTTTATTTATAGATATCGATAAATATGAAATTGTGAATTAAACTATGAAACATGACTGTGATATCAATAATTATGATAAAAGTAGCCAAATTTATAAATGCTCCCAAATTATGATCTCAAAACAGTATATATCGATAAATATGAAATGTTGATTCTATTTATAGATATCGATAAATATGAAATTGCGAATTTAACAAAGAAACATGAATGTGATATCGATAATTATGATAAATATAGCCTTAGATTGATAAATTTTTTTTAAGTTCTGTTAAATTATGTTCTCAAAACATTATCGATAAATATGAAATATCGATTTTATTTATAGATATCGATAAATATGGTATTTCGAATTTAGTTAGGCTTTCAAACGATATTAGAAGTACGGAATGTTAGCTAATTCAAATATGATATTGATTATAATAAAATACCACTATCGATATTCCTATCGATAAGTGTGTATTGAAGCCAAATGCAAATAATCAAAATAAATATGGACATTTATCAATGCATGTTCTATGCCATATGTTGATGGTGAAGACAACTGTTATCGATAAATGTTATATATCGATGATTGTTATCGTTAGATGCAAATATCGATGAATATTATATATTATATAAATGTTTCTCCCTCTCCCTTGCTCTGTTCCCCTTTTCAATACTTTTGTCCCGTGCTTTACTTATATCTACTCTCTCGCTCCCTTTCTCTTTCGTTCTCTCTCTTCGTTTAGTATTCTGCATCTGTTCCCATGGTCAGGTATTGTCGATGAAAACTCTCAACTGAGTGACACATTTCGTGTACCCGATCCATTGACTGGTCAGATGCGTCGTTTGATCTCACAAATAGCGCCCAAAGAAGAGGAAATGTTTAGGAATATGATTCGTCGTTTAAATACGCTTGTTAAGGTAATAAATGATATATAAGGACAATTTAATATGATCTAATTTAATTCGATTTATAGACTGCCGCTGAACTGGATGTGCGTGTTATGATTGATGCCGAGCAAACATATTTCCAGCCAGCTATTTCCCGTATTACGCTGGAAATGATGCGAAAATACAATAAAGAAAAAGCTATAGTGTTTAATACTTATCAGTGTTATTTGCGTGAAACATACCGTGAGGTAAAACATCCTTATGTTATATATGATATATTATTGTTATTCAATTAGATTTACTAATTTATTTACTCTTATATTGTTTGATAGGTTTGCACAGATTTAGAACAAGCAGCCCGTCAAAATTTCTATTTCGGTGCTAAGCTTGTGCGTGGTGCTTATATGGATCAGGAGCGTGCACGTGCCGCAGCATTAGGTTATGCTGATCCTGTTAATCCTAACTATGAGGCCACAACTGAAATGTATCATAAGACACTTGCTGAATGTTTGCGTCGTATTAAGGTTTGATCTAATATTATTTTCTTAACTAAAATCTATCATATATTCTATATATATATATATTATTTTATAGGTGTTAAAAGATAGTGGTGAGGATGCGCGCAAAATTGGTATTATGGTTGCCTCGCACAATGAGGATACTGTCCGTTTTGCTATTGAAAATATGAAAACAATTGGCATTTCACCAGAGGATAAAGTTATATGCTTTGGTCAATTATTGGGCATGTGCGATTATATTACTTTCCCATTAGGTATGTTATATCTAATATATATATATATATATATATACTGATTAGTATAATTAATTAATTATATAAAAACAATATAAATTTTAGGTCAAGCTGGTTACTCGGCCTATAAATATATACCATATGGACCTGTGGAGGAGGTGTTACCATATTTGTCACGTCGTGCTCAAGAGAACAAAGGAGTTTTAAAGAAAATTAAAAAGGAAAAACGTTTGCTTCTAAGTGAAATTCGTCGCCGTGTGTTCCGTGGACAATTCTTCTATAAGCCCAAGGGTACTTATGTGCCTATTTAAATCATTCAAATGAATTTGGCAGCAAACAACAACAAGAAACAAGAAAATACAGATAATTAAAACTCTTTTCAAAAAAACCAAAAAAAAAAAAAATACAAAAATACAAAAAATAATACAAAAAATATATACACAATAGCGCAATAGCCTACCCGCCATATCCCAACCATCTATTTCCCATCCACCTATTTCCCATCCCCCCTATCTCCCAGCCCTACCGTAATATTCGGCACTTACCTCACAGACCGCATCGCACAACACACACACAAACACACACAACACACGTACAGACAGGCACCAGCACATTCAAATAGCAACCACATACAACTGCAGAGAAAGAATTTCTATTAAGTCTTATATCGCACGTATTCTATTTGATTTAATTTTAAACATTGATAATTATGACATTGACCATGATATACAATGGAAAATGAACACTGAAGACTGTACACTGGACTGCACACAACAGTGAACAAAAGACAGTGGACAGTGGGCACTGGACATGAGATCAGGAATGTGAGGTTTTTTTTTATTTTCGTTATTAAAAAATTCGCTATCCAATAATTGTTATTGTTTGTAGACCGCATTGTTTTCTAATCATAATGTTTTTATTGGATAAAATGGCTATTATATTTACGTATATATACACAAGAGTGTGTATATATGTATGTATATATATAGCAATTATATATATATATAATTATATATATATATATGTATGTGTATAATTAATATATGCATATATATGTATACATATACATATATGTATTAAAAGCGAGCAGAACAAGATAAATTAATTTAAAAGCTTTGGATAAACTAGAAAACTATTGAAATAGAAACATTGATTATATATATATATATACATGTATGTAGGTGTAAACATATGTGTATATATATATCTATATATCTATGTATAGTAGATACGTATTCAGTTAAGGGGACGGAAATAAGGAAATACAAATGGACTGCATACTGCATATAAGGTTGATAAAAAAACACACAAACCATAACTACTCAATATCCCTCCACCCCTGCTGCATACAAACAAAATTATAATCTATATATACAGATTACCGTAATATATATATATATATACATATAATTATAAATATATATATATATATATATATGTATGTATATACTTATGTATATATATATATATATATGTATGTATATTTATTATATATATATATATGTATGTATATGAAGTATATTCTGTTTTATAGAATAGAAAAAGCATGCGTGTGTTATATAAAAAAGATATACAAACAAGACACAAAAACATAAACAGATATATATATATATATAAATGAAATAAAACTTAATATGAAAATAATAAATAATGTAACAGAAAGAGCAAAAAAAAAAACGTTGAAAGAATATTGTATAATTCTCTAGAGACAATTATTAAATCTGAGAAACACGAAAATAAAATACAAATTTAAATTTATAAAAGTAAAAAAAAGAGCGAAATTATATATAAAAAAAAAAAATTAAAAAAATGTAAAAAATATTGAAAAAAACTAAAAAAAATTAAAAAAATAGTATAAAGGAAAAATAAAAAAAAAAAATTAAAAAAAATATTTAAAAAAAAAACAAACAAAACAAAAAATGTATGAAAGAGTTTACAACAAATTTTAAGCAAAGTTAACATAAGAATATAATATATATATATCTATATGTGTATATATATATATAGATATATATGTGTGTATTCTATGTGGCTGCATTTTAGATTTTAGTTTTTCATTTTGGAAAGAAGAGAAAAAAATTGTCAATTGATTTTTCAGCGTAAATTTCTTTGGTTAGACTAATTGTTTTCGTTTATAGTTTTGTTTTGTGATCTTATTGTGTCCTTAAGCATATAGAAGCCATAGTGTATAATCCTTCTATATATATATGAGTCAAATATATAACTATATCTATATGTATAGGATGCAACAGCCTAGTCGCTGCCTTTGTTAGTTCCTCCTTAAAGCACACGCAAGACACACATATACATACAGAGATACATCATGTCCAGAGTTATTATTATTATTATTATTATTATTGAGATATATATATATATATCGTAACTAAATATATATAATTGTCTATATACAAATACATATATGTATATCCTATATATATATATATATATATATATATATATATATATATATCATATGCCATCCAGGGAAACTCGTCGAAATTAATATATAAAAGAAAAAACGTTTTATTATCTATAATTTGTAGTTACTGATTTAATTTTTAATAAATTATGTTATAAATCTTTATAAAAACAATTTGTAATTGTAATTAAGCGTGTTTACGATAACGATAACGATAATCTACCGATAACGATATTATATATTCTCGTTAACTTAATTTATTTTTCAATCTATTCATTTCGTTTTTGTCTCTTGTGTTTTGTGTGTGTTCCTTTTGTGGCTTTATTTATTTTTTTGTTATGGTTTTTTCAGTGTACCTATCGTCATCGTTTCGTATATCGATAACATATATTTAAATTTTTTTTTTTTTTGCTTGTAAATCAAATATTAAAAAAGAAATTTCAACTAAATTTTTTGTTGTTCTTTAATTTTTTTTTTACATTTTCCATTTTCTTTCAATTATATTTAAAATTTCGGAAATTGTTTGCAATTACACTCGATAAACGATAAATGATAAATTTATGTGTAATTGTTTATATATATATATATATATATATATATATATATATATATATATATACAGTTCCATATTAAAGTTAAACTCTACATTGCATATGTAAAACTAAAATGAAATAAATCGAAAGAATAAATAATATATATTAAAATAAAATTGATTTAAATGGTAAAAATTCAATTATTTGTATCGTATCTGAATGTTAACTATTTCAATGACAATAATAAAACTGTTTAAAACAAATTATTCAATTTTATTGCACTTAAAACTGCCTGCAATTTGACTCCTTGTACACTGTGCAACACATTCGACCTTTCGCTGCAAGACTTTATTGTATGCAAGAAAAGTTTAAAGCCTGAACTGAAGGCGTGTCTTTTTCGATTAAAGTAGGCTTCCATTCCTTTCCAAACGCAACTGTTAATTCTAACCTTAAAATGACAAAATTTATGGTTTATTTTAAAAGTTATTTTGGCTGGTGGGTATTGTATAGATATTGCATATAATTATTGCATAGATATTGCATATAAATATTGCATATAACTATTGCATATAAATGTTACATAGACATTGCATATAAATATTACATAGACATTGCATATAAATATTGCATAGACATTTTATATAAATATGGCATGCTTATTGCATTTCAATATTGCATAGACATAGCGTATAAATATTGCAAACGTATTAAATATAAATATTGCATAGACCTCGGATATAAATATTACGTAGAAATTGCCTAATAATATTGCATAGACATTGCATAGAAATTGCCTATAAATATCACATAGACATTGTATATAAATATTGCAGAGATACTCCATATAAACATTGCAGACATTGCATAAAAATATTGCATAGACATTCGATATAAATATTGTAGAGACATTGCATATTAATATTGTATAAACATTGCATGTAAATGTTGCATAGACATTGCATATAAATATGGCATAGATATTGCATACTTAACGCATGTAAATATTGCATTGCTCTCGCATATAAATATTGCATAGATCTCCCATATGCCATATTGCATATATAGGCATATACTTTTTCTTGCATAGCAACATTCTTGCACAAACAATACGATCGCATATTCTAGCGTACGCAAGTTCTGGCATATAAACTTGCATGGAAATAAAAGTCTATGACGATGTTTTCATTGATTGAACTTTAATGGACAAACATGTTTAAAAAAAGAACAACAAAATGAAGGAGGCACAGTTTTGGGATTGGACACATCCTCCTGCCATATTCACAGCTCATATGGAAACTAAAGTGCTTAAAACTACACTAATTAAAAGCTAGAGGAGACAATTTATTTGGCCTTTTTACGTCTGGGTGCAGCACGTCGTTTGCCATAGTCCACCTCGCTGACCATTAAGGGATCTTTGCTCTGTCGCTGATATGCTGCCTTGCCGCTGGAGATGCGTGGCTGTTTTGCTGCTGGAACGGGCGCAGGGTTGATAGCGACACGTTTTAGAGCATTTGGTAGTATGTACTCGGGAACATGGGAGAGATGTGACTGGAGTTTTAGGGTGCGTGATGGTTTATCGTGGCGCAGTGCCAGCAGATCACGTTTGTTTTCCTCAAAGAAACCCTTGAGCTTCTCGCAGTTAAGAATCTCCGTCTTGATCTCACGTATTCGAGTATCATGTACTGCCACACGAGTTGCGGCACGCCAGCAATCCTGGGCGCGATACCGGAAAGCCTCTACCTCCTCCATTTTGAATTGATATAATCTGTCGGAGAATCATGAAGGAAAAGTTTTAGTACATATTGGATGTGGTTGATTAATTGTTTGAGCTACTCACTTTATAATGTCATCACACTGTTCTTTTTGCGGACGTTCCTTGATGGTGGCCAGTGTGCGTTTCAGTTGTTCAACATTTTTATTGTTAGTCGCTTCTAAGTTTTCGTCTTCTGGGATAGGCAACTGCGGCTGTACATCCCTTTTGGTCAATTTCTCTCTGCCAAAGCAGGTACGTAGTTTTTCTTCTACAGATTTATTAACAGGCACCTCCTTAACACTGACAAATGATAACACTGAACCTTTGTTATTGCCACGTGCCGTCCGTCCAGCCCGATGAATATATGAGGTAACATCACGAGGAAAATCAAAATTGATTACATTGTTTATACCCTGGAAATCGATGCCACGTGAAGCACTTGATTCATGATCACTTTGCTTGGACTTGCGTTGCGTTTTACCCGCTGGTTTCTCCAGCATATGCTCATCGGATGCAATGATGATATCGTAGGTGCCCCTATTAAACTGGCTTATCGTATGGATGCGTATGTTTGCCGGCAACTCTGAGTTTAGTACACAGGAGCGTATGCCAAATTGTTCCAGGAACAGGCGGACTCTACTCAATAAAAATGAAAGAGACAGAGGGAGAAAAATAGCAGGAAAAATAAGAGATTGGATTAGATGACATGTGTGAGCAACTAAGGATATTATATTGGTTTGGATTATAATCAGCGAGAAGATTAGTTTACGGTCATGCGTGCGCCAACTGTTGCCAGATGCACAATCTCAATAAAATTTACATTTTCATCATATGGTAGTACATTCATGCCTAAAGCGAAAGGACATTTGAAAGTTAAGACTTACTTGTAACAGCGATCCACATTGTTGACAAAAATTATGCTCTTGCCCTGAATAAGCGTAAGTTTTAAGAGAGCACACAGAATGGCAGGTTTATCGTTCTCTTCAGCGAGTATACGTTGGTGTGTAAGCTGTTCGAGTGATACAATTTCTGGTTCTTCCAGTTTGAGGGTGACAGCATCGTGAAGGCAGAGTCCTTTCATGCGCACTACATCGTCTGTAATGGTTGCCGAAACTAGCACCGCTTGGTAGATGGGCGGCAAATGCTTCATTAGCCTTTTGAAATCCTTTTCGTAGCCAAAGGCAAATATAAGATCCGCTTCATCCACAACAAGGGTTTCAATGTGCTTTAGATCCACCACAGAGGAGCCGGCTTCAGCGTGTGCCAATATTTTAGAAGGTGTTGCAACAACAATATCTGGTCGCTCGGCAAGTGCATGGCGTTGTGTAGCAGCATCGTTTGAGCTGCCTGCAATATCTGCTACACGCACAACCTTTCCGCACGATTCGGCCAACTGTTCGATGACCTGACGCGACTGACGGCACAATTCTTTTGTGGGCGCCAAGACCAAAGCGCTAACACATTGCTCACTGGCATTTAGTTTCGAGTTAAGAATCTTTTGTATTAATGGTAATGCATAGGCTGCTGTTTTGCCGGAGCCAGTACGCGCTCGTACCACAACATCTTTGCCTTCCAGCAACAATGGTATTGCTGTCGACTGGATAAGTGTGGGCTTATGCCAACCGAGTTGTGCTATTGCCTATTGTTCAAAAAATCCAAGCAATACTTTTGAAAACTATCACCAAATATATTTAATTGCTTTCGCTTACCTTTTGTATGCGTTGGTCTAACTCTAGTTCATGAAACTGCAGGGTTTCTTGTGTTTTGCTCATTGTGCGCGTTAGAATATTAAAAGTTGCATGCGGCAGCAACACGCTAAACGTACAGAAAGACTGTGAAGTAGTGTTGCAAATCGTGGGTTGATTGCCGAAAACAAAGCCTATCGGTGAAGGTAGTTGTTGTCAGAGGCATAAATTAACAAAGATTAATCTTATGCAACAGAATAAAATGCACTTAAAGAAAAAATTTATTTTATCAAAATTTATTTTTACTACCAAAGTTAAATATTAAAAGTGGTAAACTCAACGATCTTTGTCGATATACAATAACACACATTGTTTAACACTATTAAAACTTGCCCACGTGCTTAAAGGCAAGATATTTTTAAATTTAAAAACATTAGTATAAGCTACATATTATTCTTTAAAATATTCAAGAAAATTTAAACTATCGTAAGGTTCATAAAATTTGTATAAGAGTATTACCTACTGCTCAAAATAAAATATGTTATTGCAAACAGCTGCTCTTTATTTACAAAGCATTGTTAGTGTTGCCAAGTTTAACATTTTGATAAAGGGCAAGTATTATGTTTTTATTAAAAGGACAATAAACATACAATTGTGAACATATAAATAGGATATTAAACATTTTTAAGTAATTTTTTAAATAAGATATATTAGTTTTTACATATTATTTCAAACTATGTTCCGTTCAAAACATTCGTTCCTTATCGTTATATTCATGGTGTTATCGATACCTGTATACATAGAGCACATTGTATTTAATTTATTGTTGTAGGCACATGTGAACAGTAAAAAGCAGTTTTAAAGTTCAAAATTGATTTTCTTGAAAGAAAATGGAGTTTGACGACACAAAGGACGTACGTAATTAATAATAATTCATTTGAAGCATAGATATATTTATTTTGTTTTCTTTTGCTAGTTTTCATCTATACAAAATAAATCCGAAAGAAAGGAAAAGAATAAAACCGATAAGAATACCCGTAAACAATGTAAAAAGGAGTTCTTAGAAAAAAATGATTACACTGAAATAAGTACAAATAATTTCGCCAGTGAATATGCATCAGAAATTTATGATTTTGATGTTGCTACTCATGATGCTTGGGTTGTACAATGTCCTAAAGGAATGGATCTACAAGTACTGCTTGACAAACGTATTAAACTGCCTGGCCGACGCTATGTTGGAGATATTCAAGTGCGGGCAACAAAGTATGCCGAGCCTTTATCTCAGTCTGTTGGCTATGTGAATACTAAAGGAAAATATGCATTGCGCCAAATGCCTTTAAGTGGTCATATGATGGTTAGTAAACGTCTTAATATGGAACAGCCTAACATTGATGACCAGCCAAACGGTGAACTCCCCGAGGTCTGTAAACCACAGCAGTTTAAACTGCCTGTACGTCATCCATTTTTTGGACGAGACTACAAGACGCGTATAGAGATGAAGAAACAAATAGAAAAAAAGCTACGCAAAGCGGATGAAAAGAGCGCTATGACAACTGCTCAATTGCGAAACATAGGCAATTATTATACGATACGAAACAAGTTGCTTGCCAACTCATCGACTTTAGTGGAAAAGGAATATGATGTGCGACAGTCTGTGCTTACTGGTGTAGCTCCCAAATTCATGACGAATACTGAACATCCAAAATATATGGACCTGACAAAGGAGAGTGACATTGAGGTAGAGCCTGTTAAAAAGAAAAAGCGCAAAGCAAATTCCATAAGTATCACAGAGCCGTTAAAAGATGAACCCAAGAAAAAGAAACGCCATGTTATTGAACCTACCGATTCCTCTAATGAGGAGAAACCCGCCAAGAAACAAAAAAAACATAAA
>JBAMBS010000935.1:0-15019 GCA_037044455.1 Zygothrica quintamaculata | reverse complement strand
TATTATATATAAGGAATATAATAAAAAACTGCGAACAAAAGGAAAATTAACGCCAAAAAATTGAATAGAGAAACGAAACGAAAAAAGGGAAAAGAAAAAACGAATAACATAGGTCGTCAGGTATTCAGAATGAAATTGGAAGAGTTCTTGGCAAAAAGGGGTAAAGTGGGGTAAGTCAACGGCAACGGCAACGGCAATGACGCAGTTTTGCGCTTAATTATTTTAATTATTTTTTATGCTGCCTACATTCAGCTTCAACTTGCCATCCTTAAACCTTCTCACCAAACGCTGCATAGCAATTAAAAATTCTGCGTCCCAGGCACAGGCACAGAATGTCCTTCATTGAATGCCCGAAGAACTGAAAGCTGCCATTTGTGAGTGGAATGAAAATGATGAAATTGGTATGCAAATATAGCCCATCACAAGCTCTAGAGTCTGCAAGTGGTTACGC
This sequence comes from Zygothrica quintamaculata, assembly GCA_037044455.1. Lineage (NCBI taxonomy): Eukaryota > Metazoa > Arthropoda > Insecta > Diptera > Drosophilidae > Zygothrica > Zygothrica quintamaculata. Next base: position 14,568 of record JBAMBS010000935.1, on the reverse strand, counting down.
AAGATGCTGCTCAAGGCATCCACAGAAATAAAAACATTAAAAATAATTATGCCACAAAGTAACTGAATGTGGTAAGTAGAAGCTTGACTGATTTGATGTGATGTGTTGCGAAGTAAAACATAATCTTGTTGTAGTATAACTAGCTGTTGCTGTATCAGCTATAGTATACGATAATTATAGATGATAATTAAAAGAGCTTTGATAAGCTGAGATTTATCATTTCCCCAAACAAAATGATTAATGAGTTATTCATCATGATAAAAACTAGTTCAGAAACTAAGTGCAAACTGTCTAAGCTTTGACGTGCCACCAACCAGTTAAATCATATCATGAGATAACATGCTTTCATATTTAAATTTTCAAAACTATAAACGAGTTGTCAAAACTAGTATAAGCCTGTTAACACTGTAATAACTTTTAGCCATATCTCAGAGTATATAACAAGTAAAATCCTAATAGAGACAGGCAATTAGTATAGCATTAGTTTATAATCCTTTACAAGGTTTTTTTTTTTTTTGGTAGTTAAAATTGTACTCAAGCGCAATTAACCTTTGTCCTTTGCCTTGCCAAAACTATAATCTACTAAAACGTCTAAACATGGCCAAAATATAAATTGAATTTAGTTTCATTCAATATTGAAAACTTAAATTTAATGTGTGCGAGCTTGGTATAAGCTGTTTGCAAACAGTTTTACAATTTGCAATTTTGTAAACTGTTCTTTTGATCAAATGCATGACATACCCTTAGGCAATACACACACACACACACACACGTACATACGCACAACACACAAATGCTTTTTGTGGTTGAGTGTGTGTATATTCGTATATGTGTGTAAATGTATATCTGATACTAAAAACAAATAATGTCGTAAACCTAATAATGCTATTGTTCTCCAATAAAGCAATTGTTTTACGGCCTGCTAATCAAAATAAGCACACGCCCATCTAACGCCCACATTCATGAATTAGAAATGAGATCTAAAACTGCGTTTTAGATCTCGTTTCTAATTCATGAATGTGGGCGTTAGATGGGCGTGTGCTTATTTTGATTAGCAGGCCGTAAAACAATTGCTTTATTGGAGAACAATAGCATTATTAGGTTTATGACATTATTTGTTTTTAGTATCAAATATACATTTACACACATATACAAATATACACACACTCAACCACAAAAAGCATTTGTGTGTTGTGCGTATGTACGTGTGTGTGTGTGTGTGTGTATTGCCTAAGGGTATGTCATGCATTTGATCAAAAGAACAGTTTACAAAATTGCAAATTGTAAAACTGTTTGCAAACAGCTTATACCAAGCTCGCACACATTAAATTTAAGTTTTCAATATTGAATGAAACTAAATTCAATTTATATTTTGGCCATGTTTAGACGTTTTAGTAGATTATAGTTTTGGCAAGGCAAAGGACAAAGGTTAATTGCGCTTGAGTACAATTTTAATTACCAAAAAAAAAAAACCTTGTAAAGGATTATAAACTAATGCTATACTAATTGCCTGTCTCTATTAGGATTTTACTTGTTATATACTCTGAGATATGGCTAAAAGTTATTACAGTGTTAACAGGCTTATACTAGTTTTGACAACTCGTTTATAGTTTTGAAAATTTAAATATGAAAGCATGTTATCTCATGATATGATTTAACTGGTTGGTGGCACGTCAAAGCTTAGACAGTTTGCACTTAGTTTCTGAACTAGTTTTTATCATGATGAATAACTCATTAATCATTTTGTTTGGGGAAATGATAAATCTCAGCTTATCAAAGCTCTTTTAATTATCATCTATAATTATCGTATACTATAGCTGATACAGCAACAGCTAGTTATACTACAACAAGATTATGTTTTACTTCGCAACACATCACATCAAATCAGTCAAGCTTCTACTTACCACATTCAGTTACTTTGTGGCATAATTATTTTTAATGTTTTTATTTCTGTGGATGCCTTGAGCAGCATCTTGCGTAACCACTTGCAGACTCTAGAGCTTGTGATGGGCTATATTTGCATACCAATTTCATCATTTTCATTCCACTCACAAATGGCAGCTTTCAGTTCTTCGGGCATTCAATGAAGGACATTCTGTGCCTGTGCCTGGGACGCAGAATTTTTAATTGCTATGCAGCGTTTGGTGAGAAGGTTTAAGGATGGCAAGTTGAAGCTGAATGTAGGCAGCATAAAAAATAATTAAAATAATTAAGCGCAAAACTGCGTCATTGCCGTTGCCGTTGCCGTTGACTTACCCCACTTTACCCCTTTTTGCCAAGAACTCTTCCAATTTCATTCTGAATACCTGACGACCTATGTTATTCGTTTTTTCTTTTCCCTTTTTTCGTTTCGTTTCTCTATTCAATTTTTTGGCGTTAATTTTCCTTTTGTTCGCAGTTTTTTATTATATTCCTTATATATAATATTATTATATTATTTTTTATTGGTCTCTTTATACCCTTACTATGGGTATAATCATTTTAAACAAACGTACAGAGTCTAAAAGTTTAGTTCCGCACTATGTGAACTACTTTATCATTGACTTAAATAACTTTAAAAAAAAAAAAACACAATGGATAGTATCAAAACATTGTATAGATAGTGGTCTATTATATAAGTTAGGTCAATGACAAAGTTTGTTATTTTAATTTGGACAGCAGCAAAAAGTAATTTGTCATAATATGTGACTGGGTATAAAAGCTGCGGCACTGCAAGATAACTACTTTTACTTGTTTATTATTATTATTATTAGTTTGTAGTTTCCTATTAGTAGTACTTCCGAATTTTTATAGCTTCGTGTCTACAACTGGTGGTAGCCTTAGCCAATTTTCGTGCGAGGATATTTAAATTTAATCAAATGTCTGTAAAAATGTTTTACCATGCCTTTTATGCTCCCCAATAGTAACAACCACACAATAACAACACTCTACGCATATATATATATATGTATATATATATATAAAGAGAGTATGTAGTTGTAGTGGGTGATCGCTTGTATGTGTGTTTGTGTACGTGTGTACGGTACAACCTGCTTTTGGTACGTTGACTGTGTAAATTGTTGGCCGTACCAAGCGAACAGGTCAGGCCAACAGCCAATTTTGTTTTATTTTATTTTATATAGTTGTTTTTTTTCTCTCATTTTTTTATACGTAGGGAAGAGGCGTACTCTGCGTGTGTGAGTACAGTTTTCGCATTGCATATACTAAATAAGAGGGTTGGGGGCAAAAAAAAAGAACACCGTATTTACCTAGGGAACCTAGAACTCAGAACTCAGAACACAGAACCAGAACGGAGTTGAAACTGTGAGCTTTTTTTTTAAGGTAAAAGGGGGGAGCTGCATGTTTGCGCCCAGGGTGTCAACCAATTTCGCGTGTCTCTCGCCGTTTCTCTTTTCCATTTTAGGTTTCGCTCCTCATTTTTTTTATTTATTTATTTATTTTTTTTTTTTTTTTGGTTTGCCATCGTCCTTATTCACCTCTCGCGCTGTTGAGCAAGTTGTTTTTGTTGGCGCGGTGTTGTATATATTATATTTTATTTTCACATTGCCATTTTCATTTCAATTCATTTCATTTATTTATGCAATATTTTATGTGCTCGTTTCAATTTGGGTTTTTTTTTATATTTCGTTTGTCGTTGTCATTTGTTGTTGTTGTTCTATTAATTTGTTCTCCGCTCGGTTCCGCTAAGTTTTCTTTTCTTTCTTTTGTCAATTTTGTTTATGTACAGACAGACATTCGTACATATACATGCATATATGTATATGTATATACTACTATAAACCTCATTCCATTAAGTTATTTATGTTTAATATTTAGTATTTATGATAATTTTAGTTTATTTCTTCTTGATCCTGTATCAAGGAGTGTACAGAACAATCTATAAATTAATTAATAATTGTATATTATAATGACATTCAACTAACTAAGGATACAACTAGTTACACAACAACAACAGTTATAATAATAATAATAATAATAATAATAATAATAATAATAATAACATCAACAACAACAAGAGCAACAACAACACACGCTGTAAATAAAGACTATTCCTATTTTCCATCTATTGTACAAATATATTTATTGTGTTCGTTTGTTTGTTTGTTTGATTGATTTTTAACAACATTTTTCGGTTCTTTTTGAAAAACAAAAAATTTAAATAAATAAATTGTTGTTTGTTGTCACCAATTGAAACGCTTCGATTTAGTTTTTGTTTTGAATAATACTTAAATAACTCTTTGTATATGATTATTATAATTATTAATGTTTATATTAATCCACTGCTAACAAAAATCATCATCGCCTTAACAAAAAAAAAAAAAAATATAATAATAATAATAACAACAACCAAAATCATAAAAAAAATAAATTTGTACAGTAATTTCAATGAACGAGTGAAAATTTTATAAGTTTCGGCCAGAACGAATCTTTAATATGATTTCCAGAATAGCTAACTGCATGATATAATATGTATATATATATATAAAATATTTTTGCAAGAGATCTTATAGTTTTCCGATTTAGTTAAATATAAGGAAAAGCCAAAAACAAAAAGAAATTAAAACAAATGTATATATGTTCCACGTTTTTATATAAAATCTATTCAATATTTGCTTCTTTGGAAATCATATTCGAAAAGCCTAAAAAATAGTAAGGCTTTCTTTATCGGGTTATTCTTATTTTTCCATTATACTTTTGTCCGTTCCCATTGCCTCATTGCCCTTACCAAAATTCCAAAAAAAAAAAAAAATCCCTAAAAATGCTTTTTGTTAACGCATAAATTTTTTCGGTTTTTTTTCAACTTTTTTTTTTGTTTTTCAATCTAAAACAGAAAATCGTTAATCGAATATTAAATATTTCAAACACATATTGTATAAAAAGTAAAATATCCTCTATTTATTTTAGTTATGCTCTGTCACACTTTGTTTTATCAATTTGGAAAAAGAAATATAGAAAAGAAAACAAATGGAAAAAGTAATGAAGGATTTTCAGCTAAATTGTTTAAATGCATTACATTCTCCGGCTCTTTGCAAAGCCAAAAATGAAAATGAAAGAAAGACAAAAAGAGAAAAATAATTACGACAAAAGAAATATAATTATGAAATAGAAACAAATAATATATATTTGTTAATATATATGTGTATATATATATATATATATATATATATATATAAAGTATATATTAAATTTTGTCTATATATTGTATATGATGATAAAATGTTGGGATGGGCTGCCCGATGACCGCTAGTATAATTGTCTCTAATTTATCGATTACTTGTTGTACTTTCTTCTTCTTAATACCTAACATAATACCTTACCTTAAAATCCTATTACTACTACTACTACTACTACTACTACTATTTAACAACTATTCCTACTACTATTGGTATTCTATTACTACTACTACTACTTCTACTACTACTTTTCGCTCGATGAGTTCGTTCACACTATCCTTTTACCTTATCCTCTTTAACCTACCCACCATCCAATGTGTTGTTGTTTTCCTTTTTAACATATATGTGTGTGTGTGTTCGTGTTTGTACCTTTTAGTTAGTTAATATATTTTTTTCTTTCTTTTTATATGTTTAATTCTTTTCTTATTATTATTATATATATATAAAGATATTTATTTGTGTACATAATAATAATAATATATCTATATATACACACGTAGTATGTGTGTAGGTGTTTGTGTGTGTGTGTTTTATATAATTAATGTAATTTTAACATGAAACTCAACAATTTCTACCACTCATTTCGTATGTTCTTCATAGTTAATTTACGTTTCTCCTTTTCGGTGTGCTGTTATCCTTACTAGATCTGTGTTTGTGTGTGTTTGTGTGTCTGTTAACGTCTCATGTATCACATACATACATACATATATATGTATATATATATCCATATACATATATATAAGGTATACACTTCCTACTAAGTGTTGTTTTTATGCGTGTGTTTCGTAGATACTTTTAATACATGTACATATATACAATTATATATAAATATATATATATGGATATGTGTTTATATGTGTACACATACATTATATAAAAATACATGCATTTAACCACACTTAACTCTGGTCCGTGCAAAAAAAAATAGCAGACAACAAAACCAAAAAAAAAAACCGAAAAAAAGAATAATTAAATTTAATTACAAAATACTTTATATAGTTTATTTTTTATGTCTGTGCTGTCGTACTTTTGCCATGTCATGATATATACTACTAAGCTGTTTTGTAGTAACTACATAAATATATTCAGCATAAACACACACACACACACACACACATCCACACCTGATATATACACACAGCCACACCTACAACAGCAGCGCCTTGTTATATCATTTGCTTTTCATAAAGTGTAGTTTCTACTATATTACAATAATTACTCAAAACAAAAAGAATTCCACCAGACACCAGACACACAAACACATACACACATATGTCCTGCATAAGTACATAAATTAATTAAATTTTATATTTTGTGTTTGTTTTTTCTACTCTAAAAATTTTAACTTTAGTTTTGCGTGTGGCTTGTTTTTAGTTTTGGCTGTAGAAAAATATGAAAAAAAAATTGTTTGTTGTGCCTTTTAGCTGTAAACATATATATATATATACATATATATATATATATATATATAATCTATTATGCCTGTGTGTGTTGGTCGTTTACCATATATATATTGTACTCTTATATACTATATGTATTACTATATATGTATATTCAACCAAAAGGTTATAAGTTATGCCACCAGAAAAAAAAAACCAACTACAAAATTTGCTAAAAAGAGAGGACCCTTTACAAAATAACTACGAAAAAAAATATTTGCGCCAAAGCAAATAAAAAATAATTTTAAATTTTTTCTTTTACATGATATATATTTATTTAATTTAGCATAATTGAGCTTGTGTTTAATATTATTACAAATATATATATATATATAATTTATATTGAGTATCTTATTTAAATGTTTATGCTTGCGCTTAGCAAAAAAGAAAAAAACAAAAAAAAAATATTACTATTTCTATAAAAAATTGTATACTTTGCTTTAATTAAATTTATGTTCTTGTTGTTTTCTTCTAAGAGAAAATGCCAGAAAAATAATGTGTTCTTTTTTTATATACATATATACATAAAGATATATATTTATTTCGATATTATTGTGTTGTGTTTTTCAGTTAAATAAAAAAAAAAAAACACATACATAAAGTGGAAAAAAAATATTATAAAAAAAATAATTTTCTTTTACGTAAATCTCATTTAAAATTATATGTTTTTTTTTCTTAACTTTTTAAAAATACATTTCAACAGAAATTGTTGTTGTTTCTTATTGTTCGCTGCACTCGAAAGCTGTTGCGCTCCATGATGAGCCCTGACCACCATCAGAATCCCCTTTAACTGTTAAGTATCATTTTGCGGAATTTTCTGAGCTGTGCCCCCGGTTCGAAGCACCAGCGTTCACTTAATTAAACAAATATCTGTGTAATTTAAATGGCATTCTTCAGCTGTAACTATAACTAAAGTTGAAGCTGGAGCTGGAACTGAAGCTGAAGTGGTAGCTGCAGCTGGTGGTGGACCGTAATAGCCTCGAGTGCGCGTTTCTTGAAATTGATTTTAAGATTTAATGAAAATCTTTTTGAGACAATTCTTTTTTTTTTGTAGTTAATTTATTTATTTATAATTTTGATTTTTGATTTCTTTTTATATATATATATATAAATTTCAATCCTTAACTCTCACATAAATGTTTGCTTCTAACTTCTATCTATAACCTTACTTGTGACTACTTAACACAATACTATACTAATTGCTCCTACCTTATAACAACTATTACTAACATAATCCACTTCCTATAATCTCTATTAACTATTATCTTTCCTATTTATCTATGTGTGTTTTGTCTCTTTCTTTCTGTATAAGAAAGAAAATATAAAAAACTATTTTAGCGATTTGCATTAATTGAATTTTTATGTGTGCTTTAAAATAATCATGTCCCCCAGACTTTTGCAAGGGCCGTGAGACTTTACAGAATCTCTGCGATCAAATACCGGGTGATGCCTTGCTATATTCTCTATTCCGGGAGAGCGCCGAACCGGTCAAGTGTCCTCTAAAGGGTAAAATAATTTCCATTTGTTATTTAACCAATTGAAATCTAAATAAATCCACTTATTTAGGTCCATTTATATTTACGTATAATCGTGGTCATGGCGAATGCAAGTCACCAGTGTCTAATATTGAGAGTTGCACGGAAGAGAGTCGCCTGCTTTTAAGTTTTCAAGCATGTCCTGATATTCTGGGTACTGAGAGCACGGGTAAATCTTTGACAGCTTAATTTAACTTAGATTTGTAGTGGATACTTATATAAATCTATTTACAGTTGAGGAATTAACCTGCTTAGCTACCTGGAAGGATGGTAACTCACGTTATTTGGTGGGTCTTGTCTCGCATCATCATGCCATCTCGAATGAGGAACGCTATCGTTGCTTTGTTTATGAGAAAACCTTATCGCTTATGGGTATGTTAGATTACTATATAGTATACCAGAAGCATATGAAAATCTGAAGTTTTTAAAAATACTTGTGCACAGGTGGACCCGTTATACCAAACCTAAAAGATGCCGAGTATAAGCTGGCACAGTCTGGTGACGCCACTTGTAACGGCTTAGATAGCGCCGAGGTGAGCATACAACATACAAACCTTTAAATCAACCTTTTTGTTAATACCCATACCCTATTGGCATTTCTTCCTTCTTCAGGTTGGTTCTCGTATTATGTCGCTACGGAAACCGCCAGCGGCGGAGCGTTGTGATTTTCCCGCCTGGTTCAAAGGTCCACGACACTGGCATGCACTTATGGGGAATGCCGTCTACAATTATCATTCCAAGTGAGTGACAACAAAGCCGTTGGCTAAACTGTCAACCTGCAAGTGTACTGAGGACTGACAGTCAATAAAAACGCTTTCAATTTCTTTTCCTTTTCTTTTTTTTCGTGTAGTGATGGCTCTGTGCACATTATTAAACCCAACGGGTATATGGAGACACGTGCCCTTTGCGAGCAGATAAACAAACAGACGTCAACTGAAATGATGGCTGTAGTTCACTATACAACCGGCTGGTAAGTAACCCAAATAGGAAATGTTACGAACATCAATCTGTATTTGTATCTATATCATTCTTACCTTTCTTTTGTGTCCTTTTGCAGCCAATCAGGGTTTATGTGCATGATGTTTTACCGTCGGGACACTCATGTTATTGAGATACAAACTGGAAAGCCTGCAATCCGTCTGGAGGATGCCTGTGCACCAGATCACTTTGATTTAAATAAGATGGCCTACATAACATTGCTGGGTAAGACTCTGCTTTTTTTTTTTTATTACTTCCCTACAACTTTGTTTCATTTCTTTTTATCGCACATAGCGAGTAATCCTGAACCACATATTTGCCCCATGGAGGGCCTGTACAATCTACGAGGTGCAATTGGACCACCCTATCTGGTAACACGTCACAAGCGCAACCATAATGGTAAATCACATCTTGGACATGGCCATCATCACCATGAAAGCTCTGATTCTGGTGCTTTTAGCCACAAAGGGTATGCATACTTGTATCATAAACTTTGGATGCCTTACTTTATTGTCTGTTTTTCGCTTCAGGCACAGCACACTTAGCTTCCGAAATGCTGAGCGTACTGAACGCGGTTCCTGGCATGGCAACACTCGTGGCTTGCCAGTACGCAGTCGACGTAATGCACCTGAGCAACCCCAGAAAGTACATGAACAGCAACAGGAACAACAGCAATCCTTAGTTTTAAGTGGTCCAAATAGCAACGATACCAGTGTTGGGTTTATAGCCACGCGTAGTCGTCGTGATGTACCAGGTTGTGTAACCAACTACAATGCACAACGTCAGCTTTGGGTGGGCTGCAATGCACCAAATGTAATCGATGTGAGTCCACTGTGCAGCGTAGAAGGAGAAGAAGGTAATCACAGACTGTTCCCTTTCTGTTTACAACTCAACATTCAACTACTAATTGCTGCATTGTTTAAACAGAGTACTCCTGTCATGGCTCCTGGAATGAGAATAACACCGTCTATATAATTGCACGACATAAGGGCACAAAACATGGAGTTTGCATAAGCTACAAGCCCACAGAGGGTAACTCAGCCAAGCTGGTCGTTGGTGATGCCTGCTATCGCGGCACTCAAAAGCCACCGGATCATCATCTTGTTGCAAATCTATCCGTTTTTGGTATGTATATATAAAAACACTTGAAATTGACTAATGAGACAATATTTTAATGCATCTATCAACATCCACAGGTAAATGCGGTGAGACGGGATTCAGTTCTAGCACAAAACACTTAGTCAATATATTATTGCTATTGTTAACAATGTTAACGTGTATAACGCTGCATAGATGAGTTCATCAATAACTCTATATGAATATATATATAAATATATATTTTGGGACTGCACAACAATTACTATATGCTGTGTCATATATAATGAATCACCAATTAACCCAAAAACCCAAATACAACCAAATCAATTCCCATTTATGATCAACATGTATACAAGACACACATTTAAGACTTATTGTACAATTCAATATTATGCTGTATATAAATATTTTGTTTATTATTATAATTATTATAAATATAATACACAATTTTTGTTTAGTTTTAAGTGCTTAACTCAATATGAAAATGGTTTGCAATAAAGCCTTAGAGCAAGCGCTGTTTGTATTAGGCCTAGTGAAACGCGCTGAAAATAATATTAATATTGATATTAATATTAATATTACTATAAAATAAATGCTATTTATTTAATAATAAAATTATGCATTAAAAATTAAAAACTAAATTTAACGAATGTTTAGCTAAAAGCTTCTCCCATTCGTTATACATAAATATATATAAATAGTATATATATACTATAATAGTATAAATATAATGATTTTTAATCGTATGCATTTATTTTTCTATATCATTTCCAAAATGTTTCCTACAACAAAAGTACACACACAAATGAAAAGTAAAAAGAAAAGTTAAGAAGAAAAACTACTTACATATGGTTAAATTAGTTTTTTTGGTATTGTATATACATCAATTACAGTACAATACAATATATACATATATAAATATATATTTTTTATTGTACAGTAAGCCTATAAACATATATATATATATAACATACATACACACATTTTGCTAAGGATTACATTGGTTTCATACGTACATACATACATAATTAATACCTTGCAAGTGACAAAAATGGATATAAAATTATTATTATATTATAACATTGTATGATTCATAATATATATATATATATATATATATATATATATATATATGTGATTCATTTAACAATGAAATTAGCGAAAGCTTTTGGATTTTCAATATTTTATTAAGTAGCAGCACTCACGTTCATAATCAATCAACTAATTTCTAATGACAACAATAAACAGACAGAAATGCTATAAATAATTAGAGTGTTTAAGGCAATTAAGCGGTGATATAGGTCTAGAATAAAAGAATACAATTGTATAAAGCTCTTTACATGGCAGCAGCAGCAGCAACAACAACTACTACTAAAAAAACAACATCAACATCAGTAGCAGCAGCAGTTAACAGAATAAAAGTATATCCAAAGGATTTCATTAACTAGAATTTGCCAATTGATTATATAAGAATTTTCGTCCTAATTACAGAGAAAATTAAAGGAAATAAAACAACATAATTAAAAATTTCGAAAAACCTCTTCAAGGTAACATTGCATAACACTAAAACTAACTAGTCAAAATTTATAAAAAAAAAAAGAAAGAAAAAAAAACAAACTAAAAGCTAATCCAAATTGATATCCATGTATATAGCAAATGTTAATGCGAATTGATGAACAAGTAAATAAATAAAAGTATGTAACTAATTGCTAGTTAGCTAAAAGAATTAAGAGCAAATGAAATGAATTAATTAACAAAAAAAAACACTAAGAGGAAATAGACAAACGCTGGGAGAGAGCATAAAAGTGGTTACTGGCTGAGTTAAATAGTATTTACTTTTTAAGTAATATACATATATATATATATATATATATAAATATACATATATATAAATATATATATGTATTACATAAATTGTATGGACTATGCAGTATATATAACTACTAATATAACAGCCCGAAAACGAATTAAATACAAGGAAATCAACATAAAATCACTCGAATTATAAAGAATTGAATAAAATAATAGCCAAGACACTTGAGATAGACTCCCCCAGTACAAGGACAAATCAATAAGACAAACACAAAGTATATTATAAATGGTTATAGGGCAGTTATCGATCAGCAAATAACTATTATATATAAATATATATATATCACATACCCTAATTTTGAGTATGTACCTTACAATAAGTATTTCAATTTGTTGTCAGCTTTTTAATAAGTAATTATAATGTAATATGAACGGAAAATGAATTGTAAACAATTAACAATTAAAACGAGCGAATGCATTTTAAAGAACTTAAAACTTGAATCAATTTAAAATAGACAAAGAAAAAACAAGGAAATATTCTTGCAGTTAATAATTAACTAAAACCAGCAGTAAATATGTGTTCCATGTAGCAATTGATTATGCAACTCGATAGAAGGTTTATTTTACTAGGCAGCTGCACAATTTATATTCATTTTGTGATACAAGGACGTAATACTAATAAGATGTTTTAATGCATTCATGCGATTCACCGACTATTGCAGTTTGTATTTGTTTTACCTTAAAAACGCTTAAGGATTTTGTTTTGCAATTGTTAAACTAAAACACTTTCACAGTCTGTTCCTAACCGCTATTCCAAATTAGTTTCAAGTCAAATACAGCTATCTGTTTCTCCTGTTTTAAGCCGATCAGCAAATGACCGTGTTAAGAGGTCTAGAAAAAATGTATTCGATATATTTCTAAAAAAAAAAAACTCAAAACTATAACAAAATTAAAAACAATAATATAAAAAAAACGCTAATATTTTTGTAAATAGTTAATGCAATGCTTAAATTTTTTATTAAATTTTCGCATTTTGGCCACGCCCTTGAATTTGCAGGTGCAATTTGCATATTGTCCGTAAATACCAATTAAAATGTGAAAGCTAAGCATTAGAACTAAGTGATTTTTATATATATATGTATATATATATATACAGATTTTATAAATCATTTTAATTGTCTATTTTAATGAACGCAAATTGTAAGAAAATGAAAATCGAATAACGCAATTATTTAATTAATTCATTTAGTTGTGTGTGCGTGTGTGAAGAAAAACTTCTGAAATTATTGTCAATAATTAAATGTTTTTGAGTCCTATGTTCGTAAATTAAATTGTTTCAGTTTTTTAAGCATATAAAAATAAAAATGCAAACTAATTAAAAACATAAACAAAATTCTTTTTACTTATCGCGTTCATAAAATATTATCAAACAGAATTTTTCCCAAATTAAGACAGTTTTTTTTTTTTTAATAATAATTATATATTTATTGAATATATATAATTTTTATTTAATTTATAAAAATTGATTTGGAAATTAGAAAAAGAATGTTAAGAGAATTATTTGAATGACATTTTAAAAATATAAAATAAATAAATTTGAAGACTTGTTGCGGCTATCATTCTGCTGTCCTTGTGTGGTTTTTAAGCGCCAGAGAATCAATTTATTATCCACCTGTGAATAGTTAAATATTGCAATTTGATTATTTTGACTTAATATTAGATATAATTTCATTTCAATAAAATTTATGTTGTTGAGTAGTTGATGCCTCTGGTATTGCAGTGATGCTTTCTTCCTTCAACAGCCTTGTTTGTCCCAATAGTCCGTTTCCTTACATAGTTTGATAGCTCCGTAATAGATCAGTATATCCAGTAAGTGCCTCTTGGTTGTATGTTGTCGGATATGCTGGGATCCTTTTGTTTTTTTATATTGATTTATTTTATCTCTTTGTTCATACATTTGGTGGGTGAGGTTTTATTTTACAGGTGATTGGAGACACCATAAAGGGTATTTTATTTAAATTTAATATAATGCAACTGGAACCTAAAGCTAAGTATGTTGAGAAGTGCATTCGGAAAACCTCACCCGAAAATTTAATGCATCTCATCCTATAAAATTTTCTAACTAAATGGAAAAAGGACTGAAGTTAAATTCATTTTATAGTCGAACAATAAAATGCTAATTTAAAATTTTATATTTGTTTCTTCTTTTTTTGATGCGGCTTATTTATTTTGTTGCCACAAAGTGTTTCATCATTGAATCATGCAGAGCATGCTAAATTTTTTTTTGCAAGGCAAAAGGCAAGCAAACAAAATAAAATAAAAAATATTAAAAATTTGCCCAACCAAAATCTAGTAAACGGAAAACCAATGTAAATAAGCTTTGACTTGTCTAAATTTTAATTGTTGCTTAATCTTGCGTGGAATCAATTTATATTAAATATATATATATATATATATATCTTGTTTCGAACTTCTCGAAAAATTTCTTTTCTGTTTAAATACTATTTATATTTTCTTTTGTATCATGCATAT